>JAIPRN010002006.1:0-36062 GCA_025469175.1 Geopemphigus sp. TES_GeoC_2020 | reverse complement strand
ACGACAAACGTTATACTTCTCTTTTCGAATTGTTATAACGCGCATTTAATGCGGTTATAGTACCGGTAGTTTAATAGTGGCGTGTATTTTCGGCTGTTCGGTGTTTGAAGCTAAATTAATTTTCTCGAGATATATAGAAAAACTACCAAAAATTGCAAAAAGAACCCGGTAAAGTTATTAACACATCCATGTCAAACATTCGCAATTTTTTTTTAATAAAGACTTAATAAATGTATTACAAACCTATATACAAATATCTGAAAACAACGTTTCAAAATCATATGTAACAACTATTTTTGAAGTATGTGAAGTTTAAATATCGAAAATTATGATCAAAATCCATAAATCGTTTGTTTTGAAAGAAACGATTTACTCTTCCTTTCCAGTCCATTGATGTATTTGTATACATCCCACATTGTTACCAAAATAATAATTGTTATTTAACGCGATAAGATGTTTAGAAACTCGAAATAAATTGACTATAGTCCCATAAAAGACAATTCGAGTGAAACATATATAAAAAATCAAAATTTAGTTTCGTTATACATCGCGTTCTGTATACAATTGTTATCGCTTGTCGTTGTATACAAAGTTTGGCCACCAGTTTCACTAATGTTTTAGATTCTGACTGAAGAGAAAAATGTATTGGTTTTACAACGAAATAGTATTATTATATTCGTTTCTGTTTGTAATCACTTAATTGTGTAAAAGAATTTCTTGGATGCACTTAACGCGCTTTTACGTTCTGGTAGAAAATTGTATCTGGTTGGTACATTGTGTGACACGTTCTTCCATTTTTCCAGTAGTTTCCCTATGCTTTTAAATCTTTGTCTAAGTAACTCACTTGAGCCAATATCTAGAGCACAAACGCCTTACTGACATTTTTGTTGTTATAATTCCGACAATTATATTTTGAAACGCTCGACGATTTCGACAGTTATTTACTTAAATAATATGTGCGTAAAATAAATAACGTTATTTTTAAAAAGGAATTTGATCGGTGTTGAACTAAAAATATTTTTTTGAAAATATCGATCCAATCTAATTTTCTCGTTTTAAAAACATTTAAATTTTTAGAACCGAAATTTTGAAAGTTTAGGCCCATTTAAACGTAGACTTATTCTAACAATATTGAAAATGAATTCATTTTTTTCTACGCGTTTATAAATTTCAAATTTCATAAAAATCGAGACGAGCTATTAATTGTAATTCTTATGTGACATTACATTAATTAATTATAATAACCACTTTGTGTCGTTCAAAACCATTTCAGAAATGATTTATCTTTGCTGTCAAATTTAAAATAATAATAATACATCTCTAAAAATGATTCGTTGTAGTTTTAGACAAAAATACCTATACGTTTTTTATTTTAACAAATCTAACTATAGTTGCAAAAATTATCGACTATTATCGTTATTATTGTTAAATATGATCATCAAGATAATATCTATAATATTTTACTATCTATATCAGGCTCTAGGTGATGTACTTAATTGTAAATTTTACATAACCCAATTCGATAAATATAGTTTTATAACGAATTTATATTCAATTTTCAAAATATACTTGTTTTTCACGGGGTCGCGAAAAAATAACGAAAATATAAAAGAACCTTATGAACGTTAGTCATTTATCAATATCAAATTCGAGCCATTTTATTCATTTCTTCCAAGCTTACTAGTCCAAATGCGTAAACAATTTAATCACTTCAAGCGCATCGACTTTTTAATTTTCGATCAAATATCATCACACGTTCAAATTGTCGATTGTATGATGTTGATGAACATAATCCACACTACAAGAAACAGTTATATTCCGTAAAAGTTTCACATTTTTGGTCGGCAAACGGAAAAAACACCGAGATTTAACACACGGAAACAAATCTCGTTGTTAAAAAAAAAACGTTGTTTGGGATTTTTAGCAATTGTAACAACTCGGTTAAAAACATCCGGTATGCAGTTAATGAAATCGACCGACGTCGTATACAAGTATATAAAGTTAAGCAATTAATTAAACAAGATTGGCGTATAGATGCGATTGCCCGCTGCCAGCAAATTACAAAATATATTTCGGAAACAATACTGGGTTTAAAATACTAGAAAATATTTCGGCGATTTCCAAACGCACAAAGAAACTAATTTAAACCGAAAATGCCTTTACCGTCGAACATTTCGCTATTGGTATTTTATGTTTACATCCGTCTTAGGTCATATAACGAAATGTTTCGACGTACAAATATTTGTCGTCCGAGACACATTTTTATTCGGACAAATCGAAAATATCGCCGTTATTAAGCGCGTCTCTATTGAATCAAAAGATAATATGGAAATAATAAACATTTCAAAATGAACATATTATAAACCGTTTAAAACGTTAAAGACTAAAAAATAAGAACGAAAAACCGACAATTTTTTATTTATATTATTAAATTAACCGCAAAATTCGAATTAGGATGTTCAAGTGTTTTCTACGTTGGTATCGTTAACGGATTTCGGTCGGTGCGTAAAATCCATTTCGAAATCGGTTTCAAGCCTCGTGCCATAGAGACAAGAAATTTGAAACTTTGTCACGGACGGTTTTTCGAAGTATCGAGTTGCGTGTATTTTGTAACAATGATGTACAAAAGTTGGAAAAACGACGATTTCGGATTTCGCCTCAGTAAACAAATTGCCCAGTGCCAACCCCGCGCAGCTATAATTATGTTTTAATCATAATCGCGTGACGGGCGCAAAAATTATTTTACGGTTTATTGGTGGACACGTCGTAGATCATGTTAATCATATTTACGTTTCGCCACACCATTTTAACGACGACAATTTGAAAATATGCGACTAATAAATTGCGCGTATATATATTATGTACCTATCTACCTACGCATTTTATTTCGGAAAAGTTTTTACCTTTGACCACGCGCGTGGTGGGCGAAATAATGAGCCCTCCGCCTGTAGACCGGTTTTCGGTGACAACGCTAATGATAAATATACGGCTTTGGGTTCCCGCGGAAAGCGATTTATCATAACGCCGTACTAAGCGAACGATAATAATAATAATAATAATAATAATCTGTGGCGATCCTTTCGTTTCATCGATATAAACATTACGCAGATACGTTTCAACCAAAATACGTTCCTATCGTAACATATATTCAATGGAAGTCAATTACATTCGTTCAATTAATATCCGCAGCGTATAAATCGTTGATACCGCTAGAACAGGTGAAAGCGGATTAACGCTTAAAACGAAGTTTCGATTCAAAATCAATACGACTCGTAAAATACAGTTACGTGAAAACACGTTGTGCGACAAATACAATTGTTTACAATGTCAAAAAACGGAGAGTACATTTTATTCTCGCGTTCGTGTAAACTTCCGGGAAATTGTCATTTTGATTCGTCTACGAGTCGATGGTAAGATCAAACGTAATTTTCATTTAAACGAAAACTAAATGAACTAAACAGTTTTCTCGTTTGTCTCGAAATTATCCCGTTGTATTTAGGGCGAAAAAACAACGAATGTAAATACGATCGACGAAAATTGTTTCGCGCGATATGTTTCAAAAATCTTTCGAAATAGATCTTGTATGGCCGATAAAAATAGTTTCTCGGTTAATAATAATGATTAACTAATCCGCGCGAACGTAAAGTATGTATGGCTTTTAAAATTGGTTTGGTTAACGTTGCGACGTCGCGTGTGTAGGTTGAATTAGGTACATATACTTAACCGTCAAACGTTCGGGTTAAGACGAACGGTCATTACTCGGGTTTAAAGACTAGACACGACTCATTCATCTCCTAAAGCCGAAATATCCCGTTTGTGTAGAGAAATCGTCCGAAAATTAATTTTAGAAATAGGGAGACGTAATGGTATATAAGAAAGTCCGGTCCACGATTCTACACAGACGTCGTGTCGGGTCGATAAGACGCGCTGAATTAATAACTTGAATATATTACTCCGCGTAACTATATAGAATTTTCCCGAAAATACGGTTTTCCGTCCATTCGGTATATGTCGCCGTTATTCGGAGAAAAATGACGCGTTAAACGCCGAACAATATTTTATAAAAACAGTCCTTTCCGAAATCGCGTATTGTTAATTTTTGTATCGTTTTCGTTTTACGACTTATTCCGTCGTAATGTAAAAACGAAATACGCGCGACGTTACGTTTCGAAACGTTCCGTTATTATTATTTAAATCGTGATAAATATACGAACGAGACGTCCGTATTTTTGTAACGGGTCATGGTATATATTACACGTATATATATTACGATCGATACACATTGCACGAGTTAAATATAGCCACGTATTTCGTAAAATTGAATCGCTAACTACAGTAAGGGGACACTCGACGGAGCCCCCTACACGAGAGAGTTCGATTCCAGAATATCGGCTTTTCTCGCGGTCCGGTCACGTTTATCTATTTATCGAAAACACGTCGTAAATTTCTTCGATGTATTCGTATTTCAACGTGTTTACGTCACAATCGCCTTCCTCGATAATACGTTTCGTCGTACGAAAAACGTTAATTATAAATTACCACCGACAAGAGTATATCGAATTCGTTATGTTATACGCGACAATGCCGCGGGCCGCTTGAAAAGTACGAACGCTTCGTTTAAAATTTAACGAACCAACATCGAAGGTCACGATATAGTTTTAAATCTCGCGGTCTGCCGAACGGTTAAGCATTCGTGTCACTCTAACGGATGGTTGTGCGACTCTCGATTAGTTCGTTACAAATTCTTCGATTGTTACAAGCGTTCGTTTGTTTCAGGAAAAATCGTAATTTCGACACTGTTCGAAGATCAACGTATATTACTGATTTACAAAGCGATTTAGTGTATTCGAAAATATTTATTCGCGTTACGCCAAAACTTTTAGGAAAACACCGTGATCGGTTAGAATCGTAATAATTTTACGGCGTTTAGGTTCCTAAACATAAGTATACGAACACATTATATCACCGTTTTGTCCGTCTGCCTTTTTTTAATTGGTCGCTTCCAATATCAGCAGTAAAATGTTCGGTTATTCGTACATTGTTTAAAAAAATGACGACGACGTATCTAACGACAACGCCGAATAGTTCGAAATAGATACGAATTAGTTTCTATTATCACGAACAGTTATTACGCGTAATACAATATGAGTTGTTCGCGAAAATATTCCTACAACAAATAGGCGCGTATAATATAGTGACCGGGAATTTAGCGCGCTCTTAGAGTGTACTCTTCTACATTGTTATTTATTATTTCGTTGGTTCGCGGAGTTATTTGTGGCAAAAATATAAAAACCAATTTTGATAGTTGTCACGGTTTATGAGATTGGCCCAAACTCTAACATTTGCAAAAATAAAAACAAAAAAATACCTGGGTAAGGTTTTCTTTAGTTTAAGAACCATTAGTAATTTAGTTGACGATGATAAATACTTTTTTAACTCGTTAAAATAGATTTAACGTTATCATAAAAGTTTTGACACAATCAGTGGGATTGTAAAGTTTCCGAGTCGCAACAAAAAATGTTTGACCTACTTCTTTGGCAAACTAGAAACAGAATAGTATCGTTTGTAAAAGGAGAAATAAAGTTCCTTTTTAAATATCACAATGGTTTTGTACATTGTGGAACGCTATTCGGGAATACAGCCGTAGTCTCGTATAGGATACTATTCGGTTCGTATAAAGGCGCCAGAAATGTATTCTCCGTCTATTTGACTAATATAAAAACCGAGCGTATGAAATAACTTTTAATACAGAAAACAAACTTCCGAACACGCCAATATGTACAGGCTAAACCAAAACATAAGTTACGAGATATTTATTTTTATAGAAATAATTTAGCGATAAAGTAAAGTATATCACGCTATCGATTTCTTTTCGTCAAAAAAGAACGAGACGTCTTTGAAATCGTCAGAATAAGTACTTTAATAATTTTTCGACCGTTTTCTATATAAATATGATTAATGATCGTAACGAATACGAATGTCGTACGTATTCCTTGAACTCGCTGTGCCACGATATTTTGTTTTTATTTTTCAATATTAACGAACAATATTTTTTATATTAATACTTGACAATTATAAATCCGTAAATTAAAAAAAAACACGTACGACAATTATAGAAACTAGTACGCCATTGGGTGGTAGCGTCGATTTGGTTGAAGTCCGTCACTCAAAGAACTCCAATGGAACGCGATTAGAATCGATTTTTGCGTTCATGTAAACTTACGTGGTAACTAAATGTCGCTTAAATGCTGTCGGAGGTATAGAATATGCTCTAAATTCAGTTGTTCCGCGGCGGAATAATAATTATTCGGGATTGCCGAAAACTTCGGAATATTATCTCGGCTATAACGTTATCGTTACGTGTGCAACGTAACGTAATAACCTCAATTAGTGTACATTGACGGAACTGGATGTTTTCCAGGTACGGTTTCGGAATAGATTAGAACAAAATTTACGTCGGGCAACGCGTAACGGAGATAATCGCGAGTACAAAGGGTGATTGCGGTGGATCCGGAATGGCGGACGGTAATTGCTCGGTGTGTGCAATTAACGTCAGGAATACCGGAGTGGGGCGGCGGAGGTTAAGGCGGTACAGTTATGAAATGTAGTTTAAGAAGTTTAGTGAGATTAGCTAGACGAGAAATTAAAACGCCGGGCACTACTACGATATATTCGACGAAATAGCTCGTAAGTATTATTTATCAAAGAGTCGCGTATAATAAAATTAGTTTTAAACCCGTTTAGCTCTCGCGTCGTCTATCGTTTTAGAATACGTGTCATTTTATCTATATATATATATATATATACACACAAGAGACGCCGCTGTTTTTTCGTTTTTAAATATTTATAAACCACGAAACGTCGCGACTATAATACGGCTATAAATGCATATTTCAATATGTAATCTACGTCGATCGGCAAACTAACGTTTAACCTACGGAAGGTTTGAACGAATGTAAATATTTATATTGTCCGTATTTAGCTACGTTGCGTAATATTCTGTCTATTAAGTCTCACGTTAAACGTACACCGCTCGATGTATATACGAGAGCGATTCCCAATTATTAAAAACGTCCGCGTCCCAGAACGTCGTTAACTATTGCGACGGTGACGTGTACCCGATACGGTCGAACAAATCGATCCGGATTCGTCGCAGACGTTATATTGTTTGGAGTCTTGGACGCGGAGAACGCGTAACGTTTTGTTAAAGGCTTTTTGGGTAGATGAATAATTAGCGACGTTACGTGCATGCGCTCGTTTCGCGCAATTTGAAGCGAACTAATATCTCGAGGGTTAACAACTCTCGGCACGACGTCGTGCGTATTATTCGTATAAATTCTCGTCGTGTTCGCGTACATAAAACACGCCATAAAGACCGATAACGTTTTCAGAAATTCTTAAATAATAATGACCGCGTGACGCGTCGTCGTATTTTACGCCGTGTATTGTGTCCCCGCAATTACGATTTATTGAACGTTATTACGTACGTATTGAAGTTTAAATCTTACGTGAAACGATCGAGGAACCGAATCGTTACACCGACTGCATTCACTCTATATAAATCAAGACGCGTTCAGAGGTCGCGAAGGGATTAATAAGAGATTCGAATCGACGAACGAACGTTAATTGACGCCACGGTTGAAAATATTGTTAAGGAAGTACGAAGATACGATTGATCAACGGTTCTAATGTCAGACCAGCGGCAATTGGCGCGTGTAAAGCGCTGAATACGAAGCCATATACAATTAGGTACGTCTCTACCACGCGATTATAGAAATCAAAAAATCCGTTGTTTTGTGAAAAATCTGTCGACGAAAAACTATTATTTACGTGAAATCGACATTTTTTTTCGTTACGCTATTATAAAATATTTAATAAACGAGAAAATCTAATCGTACGAGACTGAATATTACGTCGATAAAACGTTTTAGGCGCTCGCCGTTACGGAATAATTAAACTTTTATAAACGCCAATAGATATAGCTTCTAATTAAATATTTCAAATTTTTGAGCCCATATTTCAACGCGTATTCCTATAATTTTAAACGCGTCAAAACACGAGCCGTGTTTGACATTTACTTTTGCGATACCAATAGACACGATCAAATAAAAATCGCGATGTTGTTAAACGTTACTTCACGTTATTACTGAGAATCCAACGACTTATTTAATTTATTACGATTCTCTATAAAAAATAATAAAAACAATCTTCGAATATAAAATGTGTTCAACTCTGCTTCGGGCGTTGATATGCTAAATATGAACGTCGCGAATTTTAAAATAAGAATTACGTCGTTTTCAAAAAAACCAAAAAAATCCAACGAATATTACTAGGAAAAATAACGAGAAAGAAGTCACGAAAGATAACAAAAAAGAGAAAACCGGAAAAAAAACGCGCGATGCAAACTAACGATTTCGGCGTTATCTGCTAGTTTCTCGTTCGGTTTTTTTCTTTTTCATACGGTCAAAACAAAAATGGAATTACAAAAAAACCGTCCTCTTCCGTAAGTAATTACATTATGTACTATGTGTTCGTTACAAACTCTCTTCCATTTTGGTATATTTATATGTACTTCGATCTATTTTAAACGTCGTAATAGTTTACGTTCAACGTAATCAGGTGGCGGCGGTCATGAGTTTTCAATAACGTCGTTATGTACGCGAGCAAATAAAATCGAATATTTGTTTTCATCGCTAAAAACGATAGACGGACCACCCGACAACCGCCGGAAACAATATATAATATTGTAATACACGCGCTGTAATGAAACAATAACAACAATAATAATATAGTCGAAACCGAAGTCGAATGATAAATATATAATACGCATCGGGCGTATTATTATTATTATAAGGATTTAAAGTTGAAAACGGCATTTGTTGGTAATCGTGTAACGGGTCACGGACTCCGACGATTATAATATTATATTGTCCGCGGCAGAGATTAATTTTCATTTAGATCAAACGCAGATTTTTAACGATATATTAAAGTGTACTAATATGCGTGTCGAGTGGTCGGCGGGCGCGTATCGTTGTAATCATCCCGTCGGACAATACAAACTTCTGACCGCCGCTGTCGACGATGAACGGCCGACACAATGACCGGCTGGTTTGATTCATTACGATTGCGTTTGTCGACCGAACGTTATTATTTAGTATCATATTTCGATTTAATGAACTATAGCGTTCTGCCAGATGTGATGAACCTAATAATATCGATGAGTAAACGTGCGTCTCTAATGTTCAATTTTTACGTTAAAAAATAGGTACGTTTTCTACAATTATTTTCGTTCGTCCTTACAACGAAACTACGTAAAACGAAAAAAAAATCGGTTTCCCGACGGTTAAATTACCACGACTATTTTCAAAATTACGCTTCTGACAAATACAAAAACTTAAAACGAGTTCATAAAATCATAAATTCGCCGGAGTTTTAAAAATTAAAAAATACGTGAAAAACATAATGGTTCAAAATTAGATCGAACCAGAAAGAAATCCTAAAAATGAGTACAATCTAAACCTAATGTCATTATGCATAAATATTTTTAAAAAAAATTTATAAATCTGATCATATAACTTATAAAGTATATAAAATTACAAACTCAAGTTTGATCGGATTGTAAAGAAAAATAACTATTTCAACAGTTTATAGCGAAAATCGTAAAATTGTTTATAGACATTTTTTCAATTTCTTTAATTTCTTTTTGTAAAAATAACGAAAATTATTTCAAACGAAATCAACGAATCGATCCAAATAACAATCGGTTCACACCTGAGCCGTAGATGTTCCGCGTTAATTATTTTCGATTTTTGATGTAGCGCTATACAGTTAGTGTTTAATTGATCTTTTGATCATTTCAACTAAGGAAATACTCTTTCGTCGAGATGTTTTTGGTGTTGCAAAACGAAACCGTACATCAAAAACATTCGCGTGTATCAAATGCAATACAATTACGTCGTCGTATTTTATAATAAAACGAAAATACGAAAATGTTATTACGCGAATTTTTATGGGTTTAAAATACGAACAATTTATCGTAAATTAAATAATTTTTATATCGAAACGCATAAATCTGATTCTATTGCAAAGGCTATACGTTGAATGACCAAGATTTTCACTCGAATTCGTACGCATGATTGCATACGAACTTATTACACGCACGCTTTTTCGAGTAAATTCAATTCGAATATATCGATAATAATTTTATATTATTTATGTATGTCGACTGGGATTCGTGCAATGACCAACTACGTTAGAATAGGCTACATGATCGTTTATTGTGTATCTTTTATACTGATTAAAACGATGACAATAGCGATAATTAATTATTTTCCGAGACATTTTCATTAGAACTGATTGCGAGATCGTTCCAACAATACGGCAATGTCTTCAGTGCACCTCGTAATTTCTGCGCTGTTTCCTTATCGATTTCGTTTGTGCCAGTAACCGTCCTATTGTATCGATTATTTGACTACACGACGATTCGAAAATATGAAAAAGTACCGTAAGGGCAATATAAAGCGAGTTCACATTATTAACCGTAATAATTAATTAGTCTTTTAGCGATTTATATATATATGATTTTATTATGTTCGAGGCGAATATTTCAAATAATCGTACGTGTGACGTATAATCAATTTTCTAATATTTAAGGGATGGGGATTTTTTATTAAATCACCCCGTCATCGGATATACGTATAGTTTAATTTTATTTATCTACGTAAGTACATATGACAAAAGACGAATACGTTTTCACGAGACTTCGATAAAAACAATTACTATTATCGAAACTATAGTCGTACAATACAGGCTGGTTGGTATATGGGGTAAATAGGAAATTTCCCGATATTCCGACGATGGACTTTCGCGTATGTTTCGTCGGTTTTCTCGTTTACAATTAGTGGATAATAAAACAACAAAATGTATACGTGACGTACCGTATTATTCGGTGCTATTATTACGTACATTTCGATCGTTGTCGTCTGCCCTTTTGCTACGTATTTCAATTTCTGGATAATTTTGTAAGACGTTTTTAATAAATTTCGAAAAATCGCCCAACAATACTCAACGAATCCGGATATGATTTGTTGGAATGGTTTTAAAAAATTGTCCTAGCCTGGCGTACTTTATTTCTAAATAGTTTCCACAAAAATCCTGCAATCGACTCATACCAGCTACAACTGCGCGTATAAATATATATATATATATATATACGTACGCACAGCTGTAGCTAAATTGTCTATATGAAACGCCGTGATCGATTTTTAAGTTATCAAAAAAAAAACTCTTAATAATTAATATCGCGAATAACGAAATTAGTATATTATTTGATGTAAGCGATCTAGAAATAGGAAATTTCGTCGTGTTTTTCTGGTCACGAAAAAATTATACTGATCCATCGATGCAACGCTATAATTATCGATTGTTTCATTTAGATTAGACGTAGACAGTCACGACTGATTCTCGCTATTTTTTTATACAGCGAGTTAATAATAGTCTTCGTATAAATCGTTCTCACGAAAACGACTACTTCATGAATCCCTCTTCTGCTCTATAAACCTTACAAATAATTGATATTCGGCTTAAGCTGTGTGAACAGTTAAACGATTCGTATTTTATTGATCGAAAAACGACGAAATAAAACGTTACGATTTTTAACGATACGTCATAAACACAATGTAGTGGCGCGACCTAGACGCCAATGCCATAATATTATACTTCAACGTTCAAAGTTGTAGTTAAGTATTTTAGTAATTTTTATTTTCTTCGTTTAACGGATACGACCGAGATACACGGCAAAATTATTTAAGCGAATAAAACCAACAACTAGAAAAAAAACCGTAATTTTAAGTCTCGTAAAATCTGTAGATCAAATTTATCATAATAGTCGTTGTTGTTCACGTTGAATGACTAGAGCAGAAAACACATTTTTCATATTGTCCGTGACTCGATACTATTTACAAATCAATCGATTCATAATAATATCGACGTTAGCTACAATTAAATATCGAATCGTTACAATTTTATAATTTGACTCTTTTATCGTTCCGTTAATCGTATACTACTCTCCACATTTTAAAATTAATTTTATTAATAGTACTCGCGTTAGTATTCTTGTAACAACATTTACTTATCTTACGGAAATGTTATTTTTTTTTATATATATTTATCGTGTTAATTATATCGTTTGTATATATTTGTATCGTAATAAACATAAAATATACGGTTCACTGTGTTCTTTAACATTAACGTGTAATTCGTCGGAATACTATAATCATCATCGTTAAGACGTAAGCAATAAAAAGTAATTTATACAAAATCAAATTGGACGTCGGTCTCCTTAAGTATTCGCAAGTTAACGAGAATTTCCGTCAAAACATTTACACGGGTACTTTACGTTGAATTTGTTTTCGTTAATTATATAAGACCGTCGGTTTAACCGATTCGATCACTAATGTCGACTAGAAGACTTTGAAAACAATCGTCGAAGTAGCACGTTTAAATATGAAACGCGATTCGTCACAAAATCGGCTTTTTTATGACTGCGACGTCATACTTTGTACAGATTGATTTGATATTGAACTGTGCACATATCGCGTTAAGGCTTTTACCTCGTGATTGTAAAATACAGCGAAATTACGTCCCGTCGGATCAATCATAAATCGTCAAAAACGTCGTAGTTATATTTTCAAAACCAAATTACTAACATAAAAACGAGAAACAATCTTTCCACGATCGTATTTTCTAAATACTTCTTCACAAAAAGCTCTATATCGTGAAATTAGAAAAACTTCAATACTGAAAATATGATATAAGGCTTAGTACAGGTAACAAAAACCTCTGATTCATCCCATCCACATGGAAACTAAAACAACATGGGATTTTTCTTACGATAAGTATATTTTCTTGATGCATTGTTCATAAACTATCACTAGGATTTTTTTAAAAATCAAAACCGCATCGTCATATAATATTAAATCAAATAATTATTTATTGTTTGTCAACTATTAAGTTATGATAAAATTATATTGAAAAGAGCTAAGCGAGTCATTATTTGTTTTTTGATTTTTCATATTAAATATTGTGATTTTATCAAATACATTTTTTCAGAATATAATATAATAAAATATAATTTTGTAGTAGAAATATATAAAATACAATAATAATTTTATACTCTTTGATTCGTTATAAGCTGGTTTAATACTAAAATTATATAGAATAATGTAATATGTTATTCGTTTTAAATATTTAAACTACAATAGTTACAGGAAGATCGTTTTGTATAAATATTTAATAAAATCTGAATACGTTTCGGGACTTACGATCCATAAAATAATAATAATATGTTTACCATTATTGTCATTATTTTTGTAACAATCAAACATTATCTATAAAATCATTTATAGAATTGCGATACATTTTTGTCCACTTGTAAATAAATTTTTGAATTATTGTTGCAATTTTGAAATATATAAATACATAATTATAACCCCTGATTTAGTATGACAAAATTTTATGTATTCAAACGAGACATGAGGTATTTGTGATTACAACAATATTAATAACCATGGTAGTGCGAGCTGGGATGATATTTGCTGAACTTTTGAACAGAAATGCCTTTATTATGACTGAAATTACTCAAGTTTTTTATACATTCTTGAATAAAAAAATAATTATAGTCTACACAATCAGAAATTGGCGGACTTGGTATATAATAGTTAACAATTTTTTTTCTAATGAGAGCCATATCAGTTGGCCAAATCACTCTCTACATTACTTTTAGAATGCATAGAGAAAATAAATAAATAAAGAATATTTTTATTTTATTTTTAAAACTATTTATACTTAATTATGCTTTGTATGAATTAAACGTTGCATACTAAATCGAATCTTTCCTTATCTTTAAATGATTGACACAGTACTAAAGAAGTAAAGTGATTATCTAATCCAATATTCTCATTTCTTTTTGTACCTCACTGTTGTTAGTGAGTTTAAAATATTTTTCAGTGTCTTATTTATAACCAAAACGTTTAATGATATATATTATTTTTATATATAGCTCCATTATTGACTAGGAAGTCGGCTTTATTTAATTTTTCAAATTTAAAATTGACTTGCTTGTTCATACAATATGTAAAGTTTAGTTAAAGTTAATTTAGTTTCCTTATAAATGTGGTTAGATGATGTTTGGTACTTTTCACTATATAATTTTTTGATTAGCCATTTAAACATCAACAGTTCGCATAAAATTGGATAACTCTTTACTTGCATCCAAAAAATGTGTTCTGTTATCACTCTATATTTCAACTAGTTTTCCTTGTCTTGCTAGTGAAATGTTCAACAGCTTCAATATGGATAGTTCCTGTAGAGAAAAAAGAAATAATGAAATATAAGCCTTTTTGTTAACGTTCCTTTAAATTTCACTATAGATAATTAAAGGACTAATAAAATCTATACCAGTAAAGGTAAAAATTATATATGCCTTCACTTAAGAATATTAAACTTTACAGGTGGTGTACAAACTGATGCGAAAGAATGGTATAGTGGAAATTGGCTAACGGCAAAATGAAGAGAGGAAGATGCGATAATGAACCAATATCATACAACTGCATATATTAATATTATGTGCCAGTCAATAACGACTGTTACTGTTTACATAATATTTCAGAGCGGAAGATAATGGTACACCAGAAACAAAATGATAGTGAATGTCAACAGATATTGACTGGAGGAAATATAACATGAAGGAACTTTTAGAAATGAGAAAATAGTGTACTCAACAAGGATGTGAAAAGGGCGAGTAATTTTTTCCTTTTTTAGTATACTTTTATAATTTTTCTTTTTTTCATTACACATTCACCCGTTATTTAAAGTAGAACATCCATAAGTTATATAGTTTTTGAAGTTTGTTTCATTGCCGTTATCAAAATTATATTTGTTGTGTAGTTGCCATTATCATCATTATGAAGACAATGGACAATAAAGGATATTACCACTGCAGAGATGGCAAAGTATAGCTGAACTGTCTTTTACCATCTAAGGATTCAATTAGAGAAGTCTTTTGTTTCATTTAGGTTTAAAAATATAAAAAAAAATGAAAGTAGTATAATAGAAAACATTTTTGAGAAGGATATGTTTAGAAAAGTATAGTTTAACATTTTATAGGTCAAAAATTTCGAAAAGAATATCTAAAGATTATAAAAATAAAAAAAAAATTTACGAATTTTCAGGGAAAATGCATAACAAATGATTAATAAAATAATTATTAAAATGTTCAGGTGTGTGTTTAGTTAGTAATAATTGTTTTATTGAGCAATAAAACCAGAATATAAAGTAGCACATGATACACAATCTTTCACTACCAAAACGAAACTGGAAGAACTATATTCTAGCTGATCTAAAATTTAGATCTACTTTAACCAATACTAATATTAATACTAGTAGTGCTGTAACTTCCGGTATATTTTCTATATTGTTAATTATCATTGTTTATAAGTTGAATAAGTTAAAACTGTAAGAGTACATAATTTCCAATGTAGGTAATTCATTAACCTTTTTACTAGATTACGTAGGCATTTCTCATTTTCCCCAAATTGAAAATATTGAAAAAAGATTAAATAAAAAAATTAACGATAGCTAACAACAATATCTAACGTTTCATCTGGCTGAATTTTGATATATATATACTGAAAAGTACCATTATTTTATGTTATACTTATAATCAATAATTTTTTATATTTAATATTGTCCAAGTACCCAGCCTTTTCTTACACTTTATAATGCTTTAAAGTCCTAACTTTATATAATTATTATAAATCTATAGAAATAATATTAATGTTTTACGTTGATAGCCATGTCTCAAAGAGAGCAAAAACTTACAAGGACACAATTATAAAATGAATAAATCGTGGGCACAATTAAGCAATAAACATGTGAAATGAGTTCAACTATACAACTGGTGGTTGACTAATCAATTTCCAAAAACACTTATGTTGATCCTGTTGCAAAATACCTTTATGCCAGGAGTATTTTGTCTTCTAGACTCACTGCATAATTCCTACAATATACGGTTTGTTATTAGTAATTACATAATACATATTTAAAATGATACTAATATCAGTGCATATTTTTAGTATTAAAATGATACATATATATCATGTTCATATTAGATACATAAAATAGTAAATAGAACAAATAAAAGATGGAACACAATAAAGTATATAATGTAAAGTATATATTACATCGTATTATCTTTGTTAGTAATTAGTGGCATAACTACAAAATGTTGACATATATAAAATGTAAAGGAAAACACTATTGTTTCTAAGAGTAAGGTTGATAATTATCTAGTTATGCCAACTAATATCTATACAAGCTTGGTTCTTTTTAATTACTGTCGTCTAGTGAAAATGTCAAAATATTCATCGAGTTCTACATAATATAATAAACTTACCGATCGGTATAGGAACAGAACGCATTGTAGTTTTCGACAATCGAAATCTATCGAAAAATTCGTTATCTTTGCGTCAGGTAAAATGATTTGTCCAGGGTCTAAAGATTCTTTGTCTTTTAGGAAAAGCGATCATTATGACCAAGTTATTAAATTCATCATCTTTGAAATCACAGTCGGTATTAAAGTCATTGTTGTCGTGGTCAATGTTCATTACGTCGATAAACAAGTAGCAAATAAACCAAATAAAACTTATTCGTTGGGTAGTTTCATTCGAACATATTCGTAAAAATAATTGATAACGATGATAACACGAATTCTAATCTCCGGTTATGTGATAATAGCCGTATTTTATTGTTTGGTTTAACGGTCTTTTAATCAATGTTTAAACATTTAATACAAACACTGTATAACGACTCAAATGTCGTGATCGTCGATTAAGACTTAATCGTTATTTAAAGTAACGCTATACTGATACCGTTTTTAAATATTTTTTGTCCCCGTTTGTTTTCGGTAAAATCGATCAGGGTGACCCACAACGAGCACATAGAAGTGTCCCGCGCTTTTCGATGCTCGTAATCAGTAAACAAACGATTAAACATTCTATAATTATCGGACAAGTTGGAAATCTATTCGTATTTTTAGAACTCTTTCCTGTGCGACGGTCGTAAACACTTCCCGCGGCGTCTCGTGCTTTCGCCCGACAATATTTTTGTTGCGGGAGTGCTTGTCGCAGTTCGTATGGTGTGTATGGATGTTGATCTGAAAGTTAATCGATCCGGACGGCGAACGCGTCGGTTTCTTCGCTGTTATTGTTCGATTCCGTTCGTTGCGTTTATATTTCGCGTACGCGATTTCTCCGGACGTTTTAACTATTACTCGTGAACCATGAATTTTGTTAGGATTCCGTCCTGCAGCCGATGCAAAATAAACTACCACGTCGGAGGTAATTATACGCTTTGTCCGTACCTCATGGTTACGATTATTGTCGGCGGCCACTATGTCCGCCGTTGACGTTTTTCGCCATTTTTGACGACGGTATTACCGTTTGAAAACGAAAAACTATTGCTGTGTGTGTTCACGTTTTCTTAACGGACACTCGCTATGGGGTTGCACTTTAAATTCCTATTTGGGGACACGAGATGATTCCCTGAGTTTGATGGCTGAGCCATTTCATGACGTGCTTTCTCTTAGTGTTAGGCGCTATTCAAGGTACGCCATCTTTCGTGACATGTCACGGGTCTTCATAGGGACCACCAGCACTGAACTGTAGAAGGTCTGTACCCTAGTCTTGGACCAGTACGACTATCGTCGTTTGGACCCTTGTCGCAAGATATACTTTTGGGCTGTGATCCAGTCATCCTTAAAAGTAGTTGGGTCGTTTGATTGCCTAGTTTTTTTTGTGAAAATAATATAAGTTTTTAAGTAGATCAGTACTTATAATCAAAAACAAAAAGATTGTGTTTCAATGTACACATTTGATATATAGTATTCTGTTGGTACAGAATACTACTATGTATCTAATGTTATTTAAAGAAAAAAATTTAATTCTATGAAAACAATTTTTGTTTTATTTAACAAACAATTGTTCTATACTACTTTAAGTTATTATTTTTCAACAAAAGTATATTTAATAATAGGAGTAATTTTTAATTTGAAATTTATTTTATAGATATACATGGACCCAAAATTCCAATATTATTAAATTGTGGACATGATATGTGTAGAAACTGTATAAAGTTTTCATTTAGGAAGACTAAACAAGTTATATGTGATATTTGTCAAAATATTATGAAGTAATAAATGTATTTTATTTTATTTTTATTTTTAAATTTCTAAAATTGTACAATATAATGTGCAGAATGGAATTTGATGATCAGTCATATACTGATATACCAGTACACTATTATTTAGTAGGTAAAGTGTTGTATTTATCAACCATCAAACAACAACAAATGTACCGTCATATGACTAACTTAAAAATGACAAATTTACCTGGGGAATCTTTAAAAAAACTTGGAAGTAAGTTGTAAATTACTAAAATTATTTTTATTAATTTGTTTAATTCTCATAGACGCGTGTAATATGTGTGATAAATATGCGTGTTATTTCTGCAATCAATGTGATGAAGTATATTGTCAAAATTGTTATGAAATGGTAAAGGAAAAATTTAATTTAAATACCTATATATTTTTATTGTTACAAATGTCTTTGATTGTGTAGGTTCATACGGAGGATAAAATAATGTCTCGACACACTGTAGAATTATTAAAAAATACACATCCTGCGTTAGAATTTAAAAAATTGAAATGTAGCCAACATACAAAGTTATCTATTGACTTTATCTGTCTTGATTGTAAATTAAAAATGTGTTCAATTTGTGCTATCAATGATCATCGGCAACATGATATTCAATATTTGGAGAATTATGTAAGTTTTATAAACCGTTATTAATTTGAGTAATTTTTTACTCAAATTTTTCAACTTTTAAGTTTTTCAATAAAACATTAAATATATATATATTCAAAATAATTTTAATATATATATATAACTACATTTTTTTTATTATTATGATTTAAGTAATGATATTACATCTACTCTTTTTAAAACAATTTTTTTTTTACAAAGTTATTAATTATATTCAAATTAAAAATTGAAAAATAATATATTTATATTATAGCTACTAAATTTTAAAATTGAATACACATACAATATTAATTTTTTTAGAATATGGCTGCAACACAAAATTTAAATGATTATTTGGAAAAAGGAGAACAATTACTTGGAAAGTTAAAACATTATAAAAATGTGAGTATTGATATTTTATTCATTTTGATCATTTTATTTAACCCTAATAATTATAATATTTATAATCAATATTTCTATACAAATTTATATTTGGCACAATAATTTAAAATATTATTTTAGTCATGTTATAAGTTTCAATTATATAAAATATGTTATATTCTAAGTAAAATTAAATAATGAATATTTATGATAGTCTTAACAATTTAAAATGTGTTTAAGTATCTTAAACTATATAATATATTAGAAATATAATTTTAGAATTAAAATTAAAAATATAATTTAAGAGTATATAAGAATTTATCTGTCTCTATGTTTATAATTATTATTTCTTTTACAAATTAAGTTGTTCTATCATAGTTAGGATTATACTAATATATATAGATTGTTAGAATTTTGGTTACACTAATAGATGAAAATTATATCGAGTTTTTATATAATCTTAGAGTTAATGCCAAATTAACCCGTATAATGTAATTTTAAATATTTTATAAAATCAGTAAGTATATGTTAATTAAATATAGCATAGCAAAATATATGCATTCAAAAAAATGTTTATAAGTCTATCAATGTATTGTAGGTATTCATATTATTTAAGTCATTTCAATACTAATTAGTCTTATTAAATAATTATTCAATATTCCACATTACAATATATTTTTATCAATATAAATAACGTAAACATAATATTTATTAATATTTAATAGAAATACAAATACAATTATGAAATATGATGTTCGTAATTTAAAAGTGCTAAATTTAAATTACTTATTAAAAAATATTTTATTACATTAAAAATTGTGTTTATTTTTACATAATGTTGGTCTTTGATTTTAAATCTTGTTCATATAAAAGTGAGCATTTTTAAATAGCATATTACATTTTTACAATAAGTAGTAGGATTTGTAACTTAATATTTAATTATATTTACATTTTAATCCTATTTAAAATCTATTATTGCACTTTTGTTCGTTTAGTCTACAAATATTTCATTATAATTGCATGTTCAAATACAATATATGTATTATCTATATAAATGGGAAAACTATTTTGGCACAAATAAATTTTTTAATATTAACATATTTTCAACATTTACAAAGCAAATAAAATAATTTATGAAAAGTTGTTGTATATGAAATTTTTTTAAAAATATATTAAATTGATGAATTGATTTATTTAGTATTAGAAAATAATAATTTGTTCATATATTTAAAGAATAACCAACCATTATTACATAGCAAGTAGATAACTTTGTAAATGTGTGTGTGGTATGTATTATATATTATTATATTTAGACCAATTCGAATCATTATTTTAATTGAGTTCGTTAAATTAAACAAAATTGTTTAATTTGTACGATATCTATGAAAATAAATAAAATAAACTGTATACAAATATAAAATGGCACATATTTGGGCCTAATAGTCTTGCAAAATATAATTGGATGAAATTATTAATAAGCTGACTAATTAATACAAGTAAATTACAATAGTACATTTTATAATATTATTAAGTATCTTTTCAAATTTATCGTTACATTTACCTCCTTTTTATAAACTTTTATTTTATAATTTGTAAGTATATTATCAAGACTAAAATGGCTCCTAAAATTGTCTATGTGTCAACATCGAGTAATTGTTGATACGGTGTTCTCACTGAATCTGGTTCAATAGTAGTTATATTCATTAATATTGGCGTTGGTTCATTTTTTTGATTTCGTTTTTTTTCTGCCTCTCTAAATTTTTCTTCCAGATATTTATCTACTAGTGGTCCTTCATAGTCCTCTGGAAAACTTGGTTTAGAAGGTATTATATACTTGTATAAGCGTTCATTGAGTACATAAAGTTGAGCTGTAGTATCACATTTCACATTGAACCACCAGTCACATGTCAATGTAACTTGATTGAATATGGTCCCATTTGGACATAAGAATGATGCTTGTCCGCCATTTAAGTCACAGTAATGCCATACCTAAACAGTATATACATATATTATATTTTATGTTTTAAAAATCCAGTTTTGGAGAATATGTCTTTAAATTGCCTCTGTTACTCTAAATATGAGTTGATGCAATAGAATTGAAATTTAGTGTTTTAAAATTTGTCGCAAACATATGTTATTGATTTCAATTTTATTTATTTTAATATTTTACAATTTTAGTTTTAAACGTTCAAAAATTGATTTGAAATATTTTTATATTATAACATTTATATGTGTTAAGGCAATATTACATAAAGCTCCAAAACAAAATTATGGTATAAAATAATGTTCAATACTTGACAGTGTGTCTCTGGATCTCCGAAAAATCCTTTGTACCTTTGTGTTTTGCAATCAAAACCAGTTTTTGGTATAACCGAAAGTGTTGGGTAATCTATACCGGGTCTTCCTGGATTCCCCACATCTCCTGTATCATATTCGTCAAATGAATCAGGACGATATTGTGGTTTAAGTTTTTTTGGTTGTACTTCTTGATCGGCTTCTTTTTGCAATATCTGTAAGACATCTGATAACGTTTGTATACTAGAACCAATATTCTCGGCCGTAATTTTGTTCGATAGTCGATTTCCCAAATCGTAACCATTTAATAGTTCGTTTAGTGCCCCATATTTATCTGTCGTAGTTGTAATCGGCGTTGTTTTTGGCTTGGGTCTTCGTAATTTTTTAACTTTTGTCAGAAAAATTTCTTGTTGCGGAGGCGTATAAGGAATAGGTGGTAACGTTGGCAAGAATCCCCCATGTTCGTATTTAATCGCTTGATTCAGTTCAGCAATCGGTGTGGGGCTTATTTGGTCGTAATTGTAATAATAATTTGGCCGCGCCTTTTCTGTTCGAACAATGTACGGCATTTCGGACGTTGCTATTACAATCGGTTTTCTAAATTTCGGCGAACTGGGAAATCTGAGATATTCCGCCGTTGTGTGTTGTTGTTGGAGTGGATTCGACGTTTGGTAATTGTGTTGGTATTGGACAGCGGGCTGTTGTGGTTTCCTTTCGTTTGGAATATAAAAGTCATTTGCCACAGGCCTTGGCGTGTTTATATTCGGATATGGACTTCGATAATTTTGATATTGATTTTGTATATCGTTGTCGTCATTGTTGCCCACTACGTAATATGTGACGTAAGGAACTAGGCGTCGAAAACGTTCCGCAGTTGACAATGTTCCATTTAAACGTTGGCTTCTATTCGACGATTTTCGATTTCTCGAGTCTGTAACACGGTAACGGTACAATTGTTTCGTGTTGTAACTTATAAATACGTATGTAGCCGAGTTTAAAATGTTTAACCGTTGGATGAGGGTTTTCGTAAAACTAGAAAATTTAAAGCCGAGATACGGATACTAGATACTATATCTTAGTATCTCGGACAAACACTTAGACGTTTCGTGTTTCCGATTCGATTTCAATTGGCCGTTTTTGTATCTCGCGTTATAAAAATGATATTTATGTCACGGATACTCGAAACATGGTAATAATAATAAATCCAAATATTCGACGCCCAAATCGTTACTTAATTTGAGTTCCTCACGTGGAGAATATTTTATTTTACGTCACCATTTCGCAATCGGTTTATAAATGACATTTCAAGTCGTTTAATTCGCCATTGTCCACAAACGTAAATCGTGATCAGAAAATCTCGTCTATTCTCTCTCTCTCTCTGTCTCTCATACACATACACACGCTTACAAATAAACATAAACGTCGTTTTTTTGGACCCATATATAATAATTATACACAATAATATAGTTTGTATATTGTATATATTATTTAAACGTAAGTGTTGATAAGTCCAACAGTCGACATTATTATTATATTATTGTGCCGCTAAAATTAACCTTGCGGACGTTTGTAACAAGATGTAAAAGGGAAATCGTATCGTGTGTGTTGTACCTACTTTTACATTACACGTATAGTTTGTAACTTTAACGGACCATATCGGTCTTATGAAATTATTCAAATTAAATTGGACGGAGTTTATATAGCATTGTGTTGTACGACGATTATCTATCTGGTATTAATTTTTCGTGTTGTTTCAATTGAAACTGTAACGTAGTAAAACATTCTATATTACGTCTGTAAAGTAAAGTCTGGAATATTGTGTTTATTTTATCACTCGGAATCATTAACTTCGGCTGTATAAAATAAGTATAAATCGTATAATATGGTTTCCAGAGAAAGTGCATCGGGGCAATTTATGTATCCATTTGTGTCTTGAATTTGTAATTAATCACAACTACTGTGTGTGTATATTGTGATTCCAAGTGATGGTTTCCGACAACTTTTTATTTTATCGCGCACAAATGTGTACACAATTCAATTTCGCATTACGATAGGGTAATATCAGTAATGGAAAAAGAATATAGCCGTCAAACCGGAAATATACAATAATACCAAGCCAATTAATAATATAGGCGTTTTCCTATATCAGGACCTCTTGCGTAATTGCGAATTACGTTTCTAAAACAGATCTAACATATTTTACATGCAATATTACATTTTTATACCGATTTTCTTATTTTCGCACCGTATACTTAATATTCCTTTTACGTAATGTTCCGAACTAAAAATATTAGGCAATTTTATTATTAAGAAGAGTTTCACGTGTACGTTGCAAGCGGGTATTGATAGACTCCGGTACATTTTATAATTATGAGAACATATTTTATTACGATTTTCGGGTGCGTTTTGTGTGGTAATGTAATATATATTTAAAATTCTAGTTGTGTTTTATTTTCAATCCGTCTTAAGAATATATTATAAAAATCTCTACTGTTATACTACCTATCGATAAGTATACCATACGTTTTCTCCCACGGTTTCCGAGCCAAATGTTCCATTGTACATTGTATTTACCAATAATAACGATTTTAACCAAAGCCCGACGTATTAATTTTTTTTTAACTCGTTAAATTACGTCGACATTTATAAAAAGAAAATAGAAATTTAAGTTCAATTAAAAGTCATTTATATTTTTTATGTTGATTTGTTTAAACAAGTAACGAGTCGAATAATTTAATTAAAATTAACTCAACGTTTTAATTTTAACGTCATTCAATTTTTGATTGTACGCGTTATAATTATGTATACAAATCAGTTTATGAATGGGTTGAAATATTAATTACCGAAAAATGTATACGATAGCATAGATAAAGATCTCGTCTTTAAAATTAATAGTCGTTGAAACTCTCAAATTCAACCCAAGCGGTATATTTACGGATACCAGCGTAGTGTGAATTTGCTATAATGTTCGTTAGATGGAACGGAGACAACAAATGCATACTCTTAATTGAAGTCAATGGCGGAAATAAAAATAGGCGAGGCTAACATGGAACTAATTTCTGTTTTCATCATTAAAGACCAAATGACGTGTTGCAAAATTATTAAACCCCTATCGGACGTTTAAATTTACTTTTGTATCGTAATAGTTATGTTTTTTTTTTCTTAGAATTTCCAATAAACAATTTTTCTTAATACCGTCAGTTTAAAACTAATTATAATTTGAATTATTTAAGCAGTCGAATCAATTTTCATTTATAAAATACAAGTTTGTATCTAAGAGTCAAATATTCGTAAATAATATGTAAATAAACGACATTGTATGATGAAATTGGTATTATTATTATTTATAAATAATGTAAGCAATTAACGTAGGTCATTATAGTTAAAAGTAGAAATTCTCACGAAAAAAATACTTTATTTACTCGTTTCATCCGTTTAATTTACTTTCTAATTTTAATTGTTATATCAGTATTTTAACTTGGCTGATGAATGTGTTAATCGTATAAAAGTTGTCTCTATTGTATTTTGTCCGTCATCACTATTACATTTACGCTCTAGAAAGCATTTTAACTATTAACGAAAGTTTCGTAATATATTGTTATTTATAATTTTCTTAAGGAAAAAAATTAAATAAACAACTGGTATCGGCATGAGATTAAGGCCTTCGATAATGGACGACGATCACGACTTTATTCATAGTCCATAGATAATCTGATTTTATTACATTTTTTTGCAATAATATCACTATAACTACATTTAAACACGTTTATTCAATTGTCTTACTTCAGTTCGAAGTTCTTTTTTCTTACATATACAGATTCCCTCTATCTCAACACTGTTTTATTTAAAGTACTTTCATTTCATTGTTCTTTCACAAAATCATTATTTTCACCATACAGCAGTGTTTGTTTGTATTCGTATATATATGTTCGTTTTTTAACAATTATAACTATTCAAAATATTATACGCGAAATTTTCAGTCATTCAGCGTCGTTACGTTATTCTATATATTTCAAATTAATATTACGAATCCAAAAACACTCGTTTTGTTGTTCAATTTAGAGTTAAATATTTGAATTATAGAAGTTTTAGTTAATTTTTAAAACATTAATTTTATTTTCGAATCGGATAAATTATTTAATATAAAACATAGTAATCATTAAATTCGACTTACCCGTGTTGATGCTGCGCACCAAGCTGCAACACAACAACAGAGCACTGTAAAACGCGATGTTACTTAGCGTGTCCATCGTTCACTTTACACTGTGCATATAATGCACTGCATGTTCGGTCAGAAACCACTGTCCAAGAGTTTAGGTCCTCCTCCTCAAGCTTTATTATAGTGAATGGGAAATGGTAAATTCGAAAATAATAAACGATCGCGATAGAAATGTTTGGTAGTTATATAATTATGTATATGTATTATTATTAACTATATACATATGTCATATAGCCCGTATGCAATTGAATAAGTTACGAACTATTTAAAAAGAATACACGATAAAATATATTTTACACTAAAATAAGGTAACGAAATATTTTTATATATTTCCAAATATCGTCGACATTTTAAAAAAATATATTACGTAATCGTGTGTTTTTTGTTCAAATGTTTTCTTTAATTTAAGCACACGCCTTATTGACGTCGTGTCGTGGACCACATAGTGCAATTTTTATAAAATTGCCTGTAGTATTTATTTAAATTAAGATCATATCTTTATATCTTACGTGCGTTTATGATGAATTGATTGGCTGGATATCTACTATTACTTAAATTTTACTATAAATATCGATTTTTTTATATATATTTTTTGTTAACCGTGAATTGTTGAATATTTTTCATAATTTAATCAGATTTCTCATATTCGTTAAAGACGTATTTAAGTATTTTACATTTTTTTATATTTTATTTGGAAAGATTAAACAGCAAATGCTATTCAATTTTTGTTCGTAATTTCTCTATAATTATCCAATTTATTTCGGATGATACAAATTATTATAATAAAATTTTTAGTTTCCATTTTAATATTTCAGACATCTTCGTTTTTAGAACATTTATTCTTTTATTTTATTTTTTAAAACTTATCTAAAAATATAACGTTGCGTTTTATTATATTATAGAATTATGGTCATTGTTTAATGTATTCTAATTTTTATGGTTATTGTTTTTATTGTATAAATAAGATTGTTTTCATTTTTTTATAATTTGTTGTTGATTCATTATATTTTCGAAATTGTATGAATAATTCTTTGATAGATAAGGTAAAAATATTTTTATTAATAATTTCTACATGTTGAGCATAAAAGTAGTATATGTATTAAATATATGGCTTAGATTATAGTTGATGGTATTTTTTTGATAAAAATGTATAGTTTTAAAGGCGAGAATGCATTGAGTAATTTTAAATGAATAATGGATCAAATAAGAGTCAATTACATTAATTAGGAAATTGTGTAATATATTATTTTTTATTTTTTGTAAAAGTTTTTTTCTTATACTACGAGAATTAAATGTTTTTATATTGCGATCGATTTATATCACACAAAAATAATTAAAATTAGAATTTCTGATATTATTTAAAAATTAAAATAAATTTATGTATACAATTTGATTAGTAATGTTGTTACCAGAAAGGGACAATGGCTTATATAATATATTGTTAACTATTTCAAATTCTAAACAAGCATATTTGTTAATATAATTTTTTTTTAATTATTAGTTGGTGGGTAAAAGAAATTGGCTGTATTTATTTGAGACTTATTTAATTAATTAAATTTATAATACATTGATTGTTGAAAGTCTAATTGTAATAATCGCTTAGTTTTAAAATATTTTTTTAGTATTATTAGATAATTATAATTTGGGAATATTATTATTAATGAAAATAAAATATAATAAATTATTTTTTTATATTAGAAAATGTATTATAAATTTTGCGTATATTTATTACAATACCAATTCCTGTTTTTTGAAATGATAGTTAGTAACGGTTATTTTAACTTGTTTTTCTTTAATAAATCTATTCAATTTGTTTTCCTAGTATAACAAATTCTTTGTTGCTTTCTAGTTTAAAGTCGGTAGATGTAGTCGTTGTTTTTTCGCGATTAATAAATCAATTTCAAGATGATTTAGTAACACGTTATTTCTACTATATTTTGTTCAAAATACTTGGAAAATTATTGGTGATTGTCAAAATAAAAAATATGTGTTGCTTGTCATTAGTTCCGGTTTTATAAGTTAATATGGTTATGTGTGTAAGTATGATTATATATTAAGTGTAATACATATGGGGAATTTCACTACGATAAAAATAGGTGGCCACTTTACTCTATAAAACATACAATCATTTTTATGCTATGAAATTGAAAGTATTCGTTGACAGCAAATAACAGTATAATATAGATATTATATGTATGACATAATAAAATTTTCAAAATGTAATATATTCAAATTACCACGAGCAGCATGAAATGTACGTTAATTATTTACTTATAAGCAATTATTTTAATATCAATTTTTAATGCCTGAACTCATATTTTTGTTATAATTAAACGCGCATATGTTAAGTGGTGAGTATATTGTTTTATATATTATAATTGGAATTACAAAATGTATATAATTAGTATTCCTTTTATTAAAAATATCAAACGATTTAAATTTTTAAAATATAAATATTTCGTAATTATTGTTTATATAGTATACTTTTTATAAATTACATTTTTTTTTATTTTTACTTTTTACTATGTACTATTTTTATTATATACTAATAACATTTTGAATTAAATAATAATCTATCCTGTTTGGATGAATTATTTTCTTAGTTCATTTTTAATTAATGGATCCTAAGTGAGAAAACGTTCACGAACCATGTGGTGTAACAATTAAGTTCTCAATTATTATATTTATAAAAAAATACGTCCATACGTATCTTATACATAATATATCCATTATGGGTTTTTTCAACCGTCAATTATTATTTAGAAGCTGAATAGTATATATATATATATAATACATTAAGTTGTTTTTAATACGTCAGAGTTATTATATTATAGTAACAGTATTATTCTCTCAGTATACGTAAAGTCACGTAGGGAAAGTTTATAAAAGTGAAATCCATGTTCGGCATATTTTATAGTCTTAAACAATTATATATATATATATATATATCGATCATAATAAACGTTCGTTGGAGATATTGAAGGGATCATTAAACCAGAAATCCGCTGTATTCATCTTTGTCCTTCGTTAGAGCAAAGGTTATGCCATAAGAAAACAATAGATTCTACGTACGTCATGCACGGATCGTCGTTGTACGACGTATTAATGGCTATCGTAGTAAAATACCAGAGTATAATATATACGTATGTGTATCGCGTGTGATCGAGCTCTATATAAAATAAGGACGAGGACAACTCGATTTTGTATTGCGTTAAGCGACAATATTATGTATATATATATATGTACGTACCTATTTTCGAGGTAAAATCGTTCATCCCGAACAATTATAATAGCTTTATATCGAATAATAACGAAATAAATCATCATTTGTGCGCAAACCAGTTTGATTAGATCTTAACGCGCATGCGGGTGGTCCTTTGAAGAAATCGCGTGTACAATATATTGTGTACGGTTGTTGCAAAGTTCAACGCACCTTTTGACAATTATCCGATTTGTATACTTCGATATCACCGGTCCGTGTAGTGAATGGTCGACGATAACAAATCAAACAATACAACAAAATAGGATAATTTTCGTCACGTATTTAATAGCCACCGTCTTATTATAGACACGATCGATTTGTCGGTACGTGACGATGTCTAACCGGAATGTGTCGTTGTATTGTAACCAGTATTTTTCATATTGTAATCTTTATTATTGTCATAGGCGCTTGAAAATTACCACGATTTCATATTGTTTCATCTTCGTATTGTAGTCCGCGTCTTATTGAACGCGTCATGTAAACGTTCAGATCTGAATCCTATTCCTGTGTTGGAAATAAATATACCTGTCACATTTCGTTTTCGTTTATGTGCATTTTCTCGTATTATTATTTTATCCGATAGTTTTGCGGACCTAACCCGTTAGTTTCATTTTGTAATCAGTTTATCATAGATATTCGTTAGATCGATCCATATATGTATGTTAATGTATCCATATATTAACGATTTCGTTGTGAATCCTAAAATCTCAATACATCTATCGAATTATATTGTAAAATATTACGCGTTATATTTTGAAAAAATATCGAGTTTGTGGTAAAACGTAATATATGATAATCTATACCTACCTATATGTCATAATGTATGTCAGATTTAGTAAATCGTGTGTGTGTGTATATGTTTTAGACATAAATCACATTAAAAGCGTATTACGTTACGAATATTTATTATGTTTACAAGAAATCGGGTATCGTTTACTTGTGAAATATAGTTTCATTTTATTTTTATGAAAAAATCTAATACACCCGTATATATTTTAATTGAAAAAATATTATATAATAGAGTTTTTATCATATTTTTTTTAACATGCCACGATTTTTATTTCGCAAACATTTACTGGAACTCCTACTATTTATTACTATAATTATTGTTTATATTTTATTACTAAATCGTGTTTTCAATTAACGACTTTTTTCTCTCGAAATATAAAATGGTTTTTGTGATTTTACGTACGTTTTCTGATTTAAATTCATATTAATACACGAAACGAATACAATATGAAAAAGTATAATTTTTCGTTTATTGTCTTTTATAATGTTTATATAATCGTATCTTATAACACTTATTTTTAATCAGGTAGTTTTTAATTATCTTTCATGATTTCAACGTCAGTTTTCTTGTTTTAAACTCGTAACTGGGAAAGTTGCGTGTAAAAACAATTCTTCCAGATTTGTTAGCGATAAATCGTTTAACGTATATTTTATGTACAATAAAGTCATACTCGGATTCATTTTATATCGTGGTCAAAAGAAACGTATTCATAGTACATATTATTCAGACAATTGTTTTCTTGTTTCATTCACGTATGCCCTGGATTAAATTAAAATAAAATATCACCCAACGCATTTATATAAATTCGAGAGTTAACTTTCTCGTTAAAGCGGTCAGCTGGATGGACCTCTTCATATAATAATATGTGATGATACGTGTGTGAATCGAATTCCAGTATACATATTTAGTTAATGATCCATTCACTTTCATTTTTCACAATTAATTAAAAAAATTCATACTTTTATATATTATTATTTTATGTAACCAAAATTTAAAGCTAGAAACATTACATATACATACATGTCTATGTACATATATGAGCTGTGTGTTATAAACCACTAGATTTTTATTAAAATTCACCAACGATGATGACCGATTCATATACACATCGTATTCTAGAGTTCTTGGTTTTCAATTACACATTATCACGTTACTTCCTCGTATTGAATCATACAGGAAGAACGTATTCGACAATCAATCAGAGCGAAAGTAATAATTATTGTTATTCGACTTTGCTCCAGGAATTTGTTTAATTTTTTCAATTTTTCTAAAACTAGTCTTGACATTGATTTCTGGTTATTTTACACCATTATATGCCCTCGAGTGTGAGTCACTAATAAACGGTGAAACTGTGAAAGTATATTATCCTCTGCTATAGTTGATAATAATTGTCGCTAATTTATTACAAATTTTTCACCTTTAAATTTTTATGAACGTTCGTCGACGTAATCATTTTGTATACATGATCGTGTTCTCCCGTCTTAATCTAAATCAGATATATATATATATATAATTTGCTATTAGATATTTACAGATGATTTTGTACGTTGTGTTATTTATGATACGACACGCTTTTTAACCCGTTGTTGAGAAATTATTTAGCAGTTACGCGTATAGTGAATATATAATATTCATAGTAGAAACTACACATTTAACTATAAATCCCAATGCGGTTAGGTATAACGCAGTCAGTAGGTGTTTGAACACGTCACGGAATTGAATATCTCGAAGTTTAATGTACAAGTTAACATTTTTCACATCGTGTATGGTATTAAATTTGATTATTCAATCGCGTGTTACTATATGCATGTAACATATAGCTAGATCGACAGTCTTCAACTTTTTATTTATATTTTAGTGATTAAATCGCGTTTAAATTTAAATACGTATATTTATTAATTTTACATAAAAAAATATAATTATGACAATGCAATTAAATCCTATTTTATAGGTCGTGTAATCTGTTGGTAGAAGATAATAAAATAGAAGTCGTATAAATCTCGAAAATTATTATAAAACTAGTTACATTTTCATATATACATGAAATATAAGTCTTAAGTATACTCTAGTATTTAATAACAAATTAATTTACGTATATTAATATATGTAAAAGATTTTACTTGATAAAGAGCCGTTGTCGAGATTTATAGGGAACCTAGTGTTTCTATGTTCTAGTCCGACCACTATGATCAATGACTTTGTAGTCCAACGTTTTGAAATTATAACCAACGTCATTTCCATTAGTATGTAAACATTATAGTGTGGGTCGGACTATATAATTATAATTATTATTCGGTGCGTTTTATAAAAAAAACGATGAGATACGAAACGCTTTCGTTTTGCTTTTACCTTTTTTCATTTATTTTGGAATAAACAGTTATTTTATTTTTAATTTATACAATACGGGCAACCCAATATACGCCCATGAAATATGATATGTGTATTACTTGTAAAATACGGCTGTTATTTGTTTCTTAAAATCTAAATGAAACGTTTTTAAGTCTGCGGTATTAACTTAAATATTGTGTTGACTCGATTCTTGTATTGCATTTATTTGAAATAACTAACATTGAATTTTGAACAAGAGTACAATAAATCGTATAAGGTTAGTAATTATTACACCCAATAGAGAGGTACGAGAAAGCAAAGATTTAATCTTTTCATATTATGTTCTTTGAAGCGTGATACGTTCATTCTAAATATGATTTTTAGTGTATGTGTATATATATATATATATAACACCAATTTTGTTTTATACCATTTAATAATCTAAACATTTTAAAACAAAATGCAATACGTTTTTAATAGTTTAGTGTTTTATAAATTGATATATACGTTTTATACATTTATAATACACGTAGCATATATAAGATGAAATTATCGTCTGTCTAAAACGAAAAAAAAATTCGTTCCGTTATTTTTTAGGCGTTTTTTTATTTAATTATATCCATTAAATTGTAAGTGCAATGTTCAGTATAAAATATTATTTATACTTAAACCTATTTCATATTTTTATATGATTAATGGTTGATAATTGCATTCGAATGAGATTTAGCTAATATTTTGTTGTTGACATAATTATACATTTAATAGACCTATCGACTTTACTTATTTTACCTTGGCATTTGAAACTTAATATAATAATGTATACAGTACATTAAGTATAAGGAATTTGTATAATATTTTTTGTATATTATAGTTTTAATTTCATGATTTTCGAAAATCTTAATGATTTTAAATTTATTATCACAAAAACGCTATTAGAACTTAACAATACTACAGTAATGTGTGTGGATAATACGTATAAATTCGAAGGTAAACGAATTATGGTCTACTATTTTATTATTGTTGTTAACTGATGTATCTGACCCTGACTTACTTATAGGTGTATAAACTGCGAATAGAATTGGTCAATTTATAAGTATAGACAGAAAATATAATAATTACGTATTTGCATTTTTTAAAAATATATCTAAAAGATAATAATTATTTTAATTAGTTTTTTATTTACGTAATTTAAATATTAATAGTGTTTTGATATTAATTAAACAGTTTGAAATTGTTTTTCTGGAAAAATGATTAATAGTTCGTTTATATTGAAGTGTTTAATTTTGAATTCCATGTATTAGTGTGATCGTTTTTTGTTTTTTTTTTATTTTATTGAAAAGAGTGCCTAAAAATATTCATTTAGGTAATTAAATGTCTAGTTTAAGTAAGGAATTATCAATTTATTATTGATTTAATCCAAGTTATAATGTTCACTTTTACGGATCGTAATTTGGCGACTTTTACATTTTTTTTACTAAACTTTAGTATTATTTGAATATGATATAATTATCAACTAGATTTAATAGTTTTTAATCAAATATAACGTTTTGAAAATGTCCTATTTTCATTTGATATAATTTGCAACTTTTACATTAAAGGCGTTTAATTTAATATAAAAATAAACATGTAATTCTACACTTTCAAAGTAACTATTGTATATTTCTTTTTAATCGCTATTAATCATTGAAACTTAAATCATATTTGGTTAAGTTTTTAAATACAATTTTTTTGGGATAAATATAAATATTGCCCGTATAATATATATTATACATTTATTATTGCTTTTTAAACTAAAATAATTACATAATTACCATTTAATCTCGCGAAACCAAAGTTAGACGAATATCTAATGTCCTGACTTTTTAAAATTATCCGATAGGTTTTTATTGTTTTTACGTATTTCTATTCTTAATTAGGTTTATAATTATTATGGTAAAATGTAAATACACAATAATTATAATTTAATGATAGACGGGTTTAGTGTTAAACACGTAGTATTTTAATAAGAAAAATGTTTAATTCGATGATCAAATATTCCTTATTTAATTTTGTTGAGTTTTAAGATCGAAAAATGAATTAAACTTATTTTTTTATAATTTGGAGGTTCCAAGTTTTAAAACGACTTCAACTTATTTGTTTTGATATTATTAAAAATATTCGTTAAGGTTTTTGATATATTTTTAAACCAATGATTTGAACCAAATTAAAATAATCAAACAATTATTTTTCAAAAAAAAAAAATACATTAGAATAACTTCAACGTAGTTTTAACATTTTTTAACAGTTATTACAAAAATTTACATTTCATTAGCCTTTTTAAATGTAAACCAATTTAAGATATAATTCATTGTCCGATAATATTTTCTAGTTGTCAAAATTATATAGTGTACTATATTATAACGTTAGGTTTAATGAAATGTTATTATCATACATGTTTAGTTAAAACTATATTTATATATGTACTATATAGTATATAATTTATATAATAAATAGACCTTGAATATTAACATAAGTTACAATGTAATTTAATTGTTAAACGACATCATTACTTAATGAATATTAATAGACATACATACTACTGTTAGTAGTATAATAGGTCGTATCGGTTCTATGTTCTGACCTCCTACGGTACTTAAAATATTTAGTATTCACTTCACGAGTACATAAAGATGCAGTTCAAAACAAAATAACCATCTTCCATCGTAAAGTTTTATTAGTTTTATAATTCATAAGTTTTTATAAATCAAATTATTTATTACGTAATCGTTGACCGAAAAACATTTTTTCACGACAAAATAACGAGCAATGTCTTAAATAACTATAAGTAATATATTATTTTTCATTCTGGATTACGTGTTATAATTACGTAGGTATAAATTCCTGTCTAATTCAAATTAGATATTCGGCGGCGGTTTCTTTTCGTTTTAATTGTTTTGCAGAAAATAATTGTTAATTTAATAAACTCGAAGAAGGACGTAAGATGAAAAAAAAAATCGAAAACGATGTTACGAACAAAAAAAATATAAATTTCGTGTCTTCTCGCGTACCGGGGATTTCTATTAAATACGTTACAACGTTTGTTCCGAAAAAATTGACGACATTGAGTAATAGTCGCATAATGGCACAATCACGGGACTGTGTGTATACGATAACAATAATGCCAATGGACAATAATAATTCGATGACTGTCGCGGCGGACGTTATTAGCAATAATGTAGTATCGTATGTAAATTATTTACACGGTTTTCACGTTGTATTATGGCGTACGTTATGTGACATTTATAAATAATGTATCGTAAGAAGAAAAAACAAATATTTACAGGCGACGTAACCTATATGTACAATAGACGCGAGAATTTTGCGTATGCTCTGCAGTTCGAGCTGTGTGTATATACCGACAAGTGACGCAAACGCGATGTACAATATATATATAATCATTTACATATTATAAAGTATAATATATTTTTGTCGGTGGGCCGAGCAAACGTTTAATTTCTGCGTTATATACATACATACATAACGCGGGATCGAAAACAAAAACGTATACCTTATTCCCGTACGATTTATTTTTTTTACGTTTAAATCTCAGCGGCAGCAACAGGTGCTTACGACGTTCGTACCGAATAATTAAAATTTCGAAAGATAAGGGGACAAATCGTATTTAACGCAATTTTCGCCGGCGGGATAATACGTATATTTTGCGGTCGTGATTTTGGCACGTGCAAGGTGGTTGTCGTCACGATATTATAAACCATAAACGGGTTTTTTTTTAATAATATAAAATATTGCGCTCGCCAACCAATAAATAAATATCGATCGGGTCTTTTGTACACGTTCGTGCCGGTGCTGGCGACAGATGTGTGTGTGTGTGTGTGTGTGTGTGTGTGTGTGTGTGTGTGTGTGTGTGTGTGTGTGTGTGTGTGTGTGTGTG
>JAIPRN010002005.1:0-36064 GCA_025469175.1 Geopemphigus sp. TES_GeoC_2020 | reverse complement strand
CGAACGTCACGTAAAACGAACGATTTCCCCTTGTCAACTGACGAATTCCGTTTTATAACGCGAGCGATTTAAGAGCCAAACGTTTTATGGTCGCGCGAATCCTGTCTTTCCCTGTTCGTAACGTGAATTTCGCGAAAGTCGAATGTTCATCATTACACGTGCGTTCCGGCATAATTCGTTTACGACGTTAATTACATTCCGGTAAATCGACAACATTAGCGCGGCATCATACACGCGTCTGGTCCGAGAGACGAAATTGAACTTTCGAACGATTTTCGTGCCGGACGCTCCGCTAAATCCGAGCCACGTTCGTTTAACGATAACGTCGCGATCGGTTCGAGGGACGGTTGGCCGACCGTCGGGTTGGTAGCGGCGATACTATTTTCGGTACGTTACGGCGCGTACGCTCGGATATTACCACGGTACGTGGAAAACGGGTCTCCGGGACGAGATTACGGGGTATCGTAATGAATACGTTACGCGGGTCGTTGGACGGAACGCAATCGTTAGTAATTACGAGACGAAATTCGTTAGGTCTGAGAACGCTCGGCTGAATAACGAAACACGGAAACGACGAAGCTACTCGGCGAATGTACCCGCTCTCGTCAACAACTAACGGTCCGGTGCTTCGTATACTACGGGCACGCGCGCACGATTACATTTAAGTCTCGAAACTTTTTTATAAAATCGCGTGGGCTAAACACGCACACGTTACGTTCAAATTCGTGTCCGCGTTGCCCGCTCGTATTTGGCTCGAAAAACGACGACGGCGACAACGCGTCCGATACGTTTCGCGCGTTATATAATCATCGAGACGACTGAAAACAATTTTATACCCCGACACAGTGTGTCCATTTATAAATCGGCTCCTACACTACTTGTACACGGTAATTCGGTGTTACCATTTCCCAACGATAAATCGTCGTACTCGAAAAACGAGTTTTTATCGACTACGATCAACGTTGCTCTTTATCTATGGGTTCATATTCTTAAATGAATTGAAATATCGTTTCGGCCAGTGTTCGAAATCAAGTCGACAGTTTTCGCATGCAATTTCTGACCACTTCCGGTACGCCAAGGTCCAAGCGTTCTTCTATACGGAAATTGTTCACCAACGAAACAAAACACACGTTCGTTTAATTACTACTCGTAGTTTGTATAGTGCAAGCGTTTTCGCGATAAATACCGAGTGTATCGTAAATCGTGATAGATTTGTGGCCCTCAGATACCGTGCGAAACAAATATTGGTTTCGTAATAACGTTAATTGGAAAAATTGCCGCCGGTTCGATTTTCCCAACGGTGGTTTTCCCAAACAATAGGAAAAATACCGGGATATGTTGAAACAAGCGATAAATTGACGACACTTTAGATAATTCGAATTCATTAAGACTTTTGCCGAATTTTTTATTTTAGGAGACTCGAAAATGGTGTTTTTTATTTCGTATTATTCACGACATTAAACGAACATTTGGCGACGGAAACGCGAATGTTATTCGTTTTAGGAAAGAAAATATTTAGCGTAGTTTCTATGTTAATGTAGAAATACATTTTTTGATATTTCAATTAAGACCGTATTAAAAAATTAAGTTAATTTTTATATATTGAAACATCCGTTCCTGTACACTAAAAGTAAAAAAAAAAAACGAAACGTTAAATCGAAAATCTACTCTCTTAATCATCGAGATAATTAGACCAATGGGTTCCAATAATCCGTCGCGATTACATTTTATTCCTACAAAATGGTTGAGCATTTTTCTTTCCAACATGTGTGTGAGCGTGCATATAGTAGTTGGGTACACACGATACACACAATAATAATCGTTTGCTCCATAGAAATTCCAAAAAACACCAAATTATGTTTAATACCTCCGAGGAAAAGTACCCCATAATTTTATTCGTATACGAACAGGATATGTTAAAATAATTCGTCCAGTCTTAGACCAAAATATCGTATTCCGAAAATGTTTGCAATTTCCGGTTTTTTTCGTAATTAAAAAGGGTCGACTTAATGCAATAGTACGTTTCGACAACCATTGTCAAATACTTTTACCGGGATTGACGATGAAATGTTCGGGGATGAAAAAATACTAATATTTATCAATATTAAAAATTGTCAACGAAACTGAAAATAATTTTTCAAAAATTTTCGCAAAAACCAAAGCAATTGTGAATAACCCGAACCCGAACATACTATAGGGTTAAGGCGTTTTGAGGGGCAGGGAGGTAGGGGAAATGGACGGAGGCTGGCGTTATTTTTTTTTTTTTAATATTATTAAAACATTATAATTTACGGAACAATGGCGCGGACGTGATGGCTCATTGTTCGTTCGGTGGGCAGGGGACGCGCGTGGGTGGGACCGGTGGAGTGGCCAGAGAGGGGATCTCATTATTATTGTTCGCGCTGGACCATCTGTGTTATGGATGTGCTGGACGTCGACCACCTGCTGAAAACGACGCCATTTATTATTTTCCTTAATGGAACATTCGTTTCCCTTCCCGTATCACACCATCGTCGACCTTTGCTCAATGTTCTGCACCGCCGTAAACTCGTAACGCTTGTTGGACGGCGGAGAATAAAAACTATCCACGACAACGTTATACACGTGTGTATTTATATATATATATATATATATATATATATATATATATATATATACTTACGGCTGCACTAGTCGTACCGCGTGCCCACATCGTCGAACAAAACCATTGCACGACGGCAGACGGATAGGTCAGGTCAATAATTTACGGGGGCGGAATAAGACGTTTTCGGGAAATTAATTTCGTGGGATCTTATTATATATATATAGATTCGAGTATATACACACAGAGTATACCCTAAGTCCTTATCATGGTTGTTTGGATAACGAAACTGGATGGAAATCAATAAAGAATTCATAACGCGTATATACACCGCTGTAATACGGTTTGATAGACTCGCAGTAAACGTTGTAAAACGTTGCGACGAACGTGCGCGTAGATAATTTCGAACATTTATTCTCAAAAAAATTTTACGTATTTCATGTTTTTTTTTTTCGTTCGACAAAGTAATACACGTTTTCGCGGCATTTTACGACAATTGTTTTTCGACTTTTTCGTTTCGCTATTACAAACCGACCGTCGACTATTGAAATATTATCGCGAAAACATAATTGTGTAACCGACTACGTTTACCAGCAACCGCTCCAATTATATTCAAATTTAGTTATCCCAAAAGCATTCCTCTACAAGTACCGACAATACGGCTAATTGAAAGCCCCGCGACTGCGTCGAATTATTCCATAAGCTAACTTATTTATCGTACGTTATTTGGCCACAATTTCGCGAAATAAACCGTAACGTGTTCACCACCTGTCCGTCTATATCGAAGTAGGGTTATCGGACCCGTTTACCAAATTTCTTGATTAGGTTAGTAAAATATTCGATTTTTTTACGATCGGTCGGCTACGAATCTTTCAAAATGTCGAGTAGACATACTATCGAAATTCTTTCCGACAATTGCCATACTATGACAAACAAGTCCGATGATATATCATTCGTCGAAACGGTTTTAACCATCATCGGCTTATAAAATGTGTTTCCTTTAAACGCGTTTTAATTCACGTATTCGCGACGGCGACCTACACGCGATCCCTTCGTTGCACGTTCGGCCATTTATGCGTACTTATATATGCTATCCGTTCCACGATAGTGTACAAATATAAACGCTTTTTGAATTATTTATGACGTCGGGTTCGCTTCTGCGCCCGTTTCCATATAATATAACGGTACGCTTCATTCGCGCGAGTATTTAATAATATTAAGTGCGAACGTACGCCCGGTTTGTTCAGGCCGCGGGCCATTCGCGTGTCGCCGGGCAGGGATAAATAGCGTTATATGTAGGACGGCTCCTCATTCTCGAGCGTAATTTTATAATCCACAATTCGCTAGTCAACGAATGAGAAAACAATGTTCTTAGACCTAAAAAACAATCGTTTGTTTCGTGATCTAAAGTATCGAAATGTCACCAAATGTTCTTAACGCTGTTATCTACGTTTCTCTACAAAAATAGCGTAAAAAATTACGCTTACTGAATAACTTTCGTTTTAAATGTTAACTTTCTCACCAGATAGGTATAATATATTAAATTTTATTATTTACGTGATAAACGGGCGTATACTGATGTAACTCGGAGTGACACATCGTGTAATGAAGATATTTAAAAATATTCAACATAGCTTTAAAAAAAAAACTTTTTCGTTCAATCAATTTTCGTCGGAAGAAAGTAGAGTGAAGGACGAGTTCAACGGCGATGAAGAAAATATACTGAAACGGTGAAGTGGAACGATTAGAATAGTTAGAAATTAATATACAAGTGGTAACAAGCATGAGAATAGCTATAGTAGTTGATGAAATCCGAGAGAATTGATAAGAATAGTTATAATATATTTTATGGGAAGGAGAAGCAGACGTGATGAGAGTAACGAACGAAACGGAAGTAGAAGGTAGGAGAAGAGGTGAAAGATCAGAGAAGAGGTGATTCGACGCGGCACAGAGTTGATGGATGGTTTTCCGTGAAGAAGATGCGGGGGATTGAGCGAATACCGTAGGGATAGTCGATCCCATATAGATGGGAGGCGAAAGAGAAGAAAAAGAAAAATTCCATCTATCGGCTAAATACGTTTAAGTATTACTTAGTACGTTTCAGGTACATGTATGCGATACACGTGCGCGAGTGGATCGTCGCCGTCGTCAAAATAAAATGCAATTTTGGCGTTTGGAATTAGTCGAACATTTGTTCGACGATTGAATCAATTTTCAATTGAATGGCCAGACGACCGTAGCAAATAAAAAGTAAAGAAACAAAAAAGGGACGTCTCGTCGACACGTCTCATTGTCACGCTCCGCGAACCATATTATATATAAACGTAAACGCCGTTGAGTGGTGTATATGTGTGTGTGAGAGTAATGGGGGGAGGATGTCTGGTATACAATTCGCCAAATTAGCGCGTTTCGTTCTTCATTCCGAGCACGTACCGAACGTTTAAAATCGACACCAAACACACGCACATCCTATATAGCACATCGACGAACGTCGTGGCAAGCTAACTTTACACGCGTATAAGGGGTACGTTATTACCTAACAAACCGTTTAATATCGACCGAAGTGAAACTGATTATTTCGGTCTCGCGGACGATTATCGCGGTTCACGTATATAGGTCATATACACGTCATCACGCGGCAGCGGCGAATTCGGTCTTGGTACGGACGGGCATTTTGAAAAATAGTATTTCGAACAAGGAAACCGTTTCGTCGAAATTATTTTAGCGCCTCCGTGGACCAGTCAATGGTGATTGATTTATCGTAGTCGGACTGTCGAACCAATTCCGGAATCCGAGATAAAAACCCGTCTGATATCGAACTCGAAACCTGTACATTACGACCTAATGTAAAACCTACCGTTTCGACGTTTGTCGAAAAATTTCAAAAATCCTTGACATACACGGCAATCTTGATGGCTCCAGGTCCAAAATGACACCAATTATTCGATTAATCGCCGTGAGAGCGAATAAACGGAATCCGTTTAAGCGACATATTTCGTGTTAGTAAATTTTGATTTATATATTCACGTTTCGTGTGCGTGTTTCAATTTCGAGAAAAATAGTTATTGAAATCCGATTTTCAATTATCGTTTTATACGAAAATAAGACGGTCTAAACGTTTCCTGCTCATCATAATTAGGTAGTAATTAATAATATATTAATTTTAAGCCAAAATATCGTCAAAGTAATACTTCGAATCCTAAAATATTTGTGGAAAATAAATTTCGAAAAAAAAAGTTAAAAAACGTGTTAATATTATGTATTAGTCATAAAACGGCAAAGTTGTAAGTGTTGTGACGAGTACGATTTCGGTACGATTAACGCAGTAATTATATAACTACAGTAGTGCAGCTGTACGTGATTTATTGAATTTTCAACAATTTGTTTTCGATTAAATTTTAATGAACACCTTAAGATAATTGTATATTCGACGTTATGATTAAAATGATAAAAATAATTATTTTTTTTTTTTATTCACGTCTTGAAACACAATTAATATCCCGAGGCGAAGATGTCACCGTTAATAATTATTTTACGATAAAAATCTTCCTTAAAATTACGCTTTGATTATAAATAACGAAAAACTATTTTTATAAACTTATTTTATTTACGTACAAAAGCCGTCGTTATAATTCATAAAAAAAAATAAAACAATTACTTATTTCCAATTATGATTAAATTTATGAGGTAAAATATTCCGAAATTTTAAATATAAATCAATATATAAGGGGCCAATAGGGGTTTGGTTAGAAATTCATTATACGACCCTCACACGAACAAGTCGAGATTTTTTTTTTGTAACTAAGATGTTCAACTTACAAATTCTCCGGATTTAAAAGAATAAATATATACTATGTATTCGGAGTGAGAAACAACGGTAAATGCGTCGAAAAATGTATGTATGGGAAAAGGTAAACTTACATAGTTCATAGAAATCAACATAAAATTACTTAATTTAAAAAACTAACCGTTTAATTTTAGTTTTATCGTCAGCGAATATTTAGGATCACTTCATCTCTATTACATAATATATTTATGCGTGAAATTCAAAAAGCTATCTTACGATTATTATTTTACGAATTAATAGCTCGAACTTCGAATATATTTTTTGCGTAACAATTACCGATAGAAAATTCGTGTATTCTAGACGTTTTACAGTAATAATAAAACATATATATATATATTTATATATACTTATATATACTTATATATATACTTATAATACTAATAATACTTAATTTCTTTTAAGGAATTTATATAGTTACTTTAGAATGAAATCGAGACCAATAACGTATTAGTTATACATCGTGGCGTTAATTTTTATTTTTTTAAGTAAAAAATGGTCGAAATTAAAATTTTTGTTTCGAACAAATTTGGTTTGTAATATCGTGTTATTAATAAATCGCCGTTCAGAGTTATAGACCGTGCCACTATGCGCTACTTAAACAATGTTAGTTGAATTTTGTAGTGAGCGTCAACCGTCTCGCCGTTTTTACGATATGATTTGTTATTCTTTTCGAAAACAATATATTGCACCACCGTTATAGAAGCTCAGTAAAAATTTCGTACGGCACGTGTTTTCGACTGCTGAAAACCGGATGCCGACGTCGTTCTATATTTACTTACGTTGTCGTAGCGATACGAAATTTTCGAAATTCAACTTAGTTTTCGCGGTTTTCTCGTTTCGAGAACATTTTATTAATTAACGTAAGAACGCTACGCTAGTGTACTCAACCGAATATTCTGCCACGCAGAAATTGAAACGGCCAACTTTCCTACGTTGTCGTGGCACGTTAAAAAATGTCTGTTCTCCATTATGGTACATTATTCGACGCAACGAACCTGGCCGAAGTTGGCGTAATAAAGAATCGAGAGATTTACGAAATCCGCTAAGACGGCGAGTTCGTCGGTACATACGGCGTACAGGCAGTATTGTATTATACGTTACGGAATAACGGTCGTTGACGCATTGCCGTTGTTATTTTCACTCGGAAAGTATTCGAGGACGACCGACGACGACAATGTGTATAATCAAAAACAACGCGCCCGAAAAATGAAGACAACGTCGGACGTGGAAAAAGATTACAAAAAGCGTCGGTCGTTCGAATCGAGCGGAACTAAAAGAAAACATGTCGGCCCGAACGTCCGAAAATGGCGAAAAAAATATTCGAATGGAATCATCTTAAAAAAACGACCCTGCTCAATCCGTGTGACCATAAGCTTCGCCTAGAAAAATCCACGACGAAAGGAATATACGGCGTATTTCTGCGTATACATCCGTCGCGGACGCGCAACAAAAAACGCCAAGTCCACACACAATATCACTACACGCAACTACACACTCCATGTTCACAGAAACCCGTATTCAAACACGACTACACGCGCTATTATGTTTATGCGTGCGAGTATTTGTATGCGTGTGCGTGGGTGTGGGTGTCTGTCTATGCCACATAGAAACATATAGCAATATCAACAAACTAACAATGATTTCGCAGAGCAAACTTTCGGCAGTGTGCGCGTACAATAGCAAGCCGTAATATACATTTGCATTAAAAAATCAATATTTCTAGAAAGCAGAAACTCCGAGCGAGCGGTAGCCGTGAAAATACTCGGAAATATCGTAATATAGGCCAGGGTAGATTAATATTTTTGATCCATCGCGTCCCTACTTCTTTCCACCGCCTGATTTTGAAAAATTGCCAAACGGGGTAATAATATCTTTCATTGTTTTTCGAAATCTAAGGCACTTGGCGTATAAATGTATAGAACCCTCGTTGTTATTCATAATGATGTCTTTATTATATATATATATATATATATATAAAGTCTTTACGAAAATTCTCGCCAATCAATTGTAAATTATATTCTGCGGGAAATAAATAAATTATTATTAAACGCATTGGACGATATCGATTTTTTTACGGTTATTACAATATATTTTTCCCGTAAGATACGTTAAAATATGACGTACGAAAATCGTACGAAATTTAATTTTATAAAATAAATATCGTTCGTAAAAAAACGAACGCGGTCGTATATCTATTGTATAATTGTCACGTCCGAGCGTATGTGATTGTTAGATAAACGCGAAAACAAACATCCTAGCCGCGGCTGTAAACTTCTGTCTGATACACGACGATCATATTGATTTGTATTATACGAGGTGATGCTTTATTTATAGCATCGGAACGATATAATTACACGACGTTAGATTTTACGGTTCCTAACGAGAATAATTATTTTATTTTTTTTATAACGGTTTAAAATTCCGTTTACCGCGAAACGACTCGAGTATAAACCGAATGATCACGTTATCTAAACGTGAATACCCAACGCTGTTGCTACGTACCGCCACTTTGTAACGTACACGAATACCGAAACTGCGGCGAAGCCGGTCTGATACCGAATACGTTTGATACCGGAATCCACTTTACCTTGTAACAACGCGCCGCGAGCGAGCTCGGAACGATTTTTTCGGGACGATTATGACGATTGTGTGAACATGACGATTGGTGGGAATAAAACGTTAAATTAGACGATACGATTACCGCGCGCTTTAGCCGAGAAACGACGTCGGATTGCGGAACGAATTGGCGGAAAGTGAACGAGAAAATTAATTCGATTTTACGATTAAACGTTTCGCGTTATTTTCGATTCGTTATAAAACAACACTATTATAAAACTCGAGTTTCCAACCGAGATGCTAATTTAATTAATATATTTCGGCGCCGCCCAACAACGATTGTTCGTCGCCGCAGTATTAACGATTCGCGAGAATATCGTTAACGTACATTTTTCGTCGCCTTCTTCGGTGTTTCCGTGTTCAAATAATGGTCTATACGCCGTTCCACACGGTGTGGTCAGCCTGAAAAGCGAAATATCGATTCCGTGTCCGGGTTATGTACACCAATTATTTGTCCGTGCTCGGTCACCGGCGGGGCAATGATAAAATATAATTTTGGCGTCGTCTCTTTCGGACGCGATTGTTTGTAAGGCTACCGTTAAAAAGACCAATTTAAAAAACAAAAACGAAATACTTTTTCCAACAGAGACTCGAATAAAAACCGATTACGTAAAATGTAAAACCTCGCGAATTCTTTAGCGGGCGGTTAAATATCTCTCGAACGAATGAACGAACGCCTCTAAGAGGCCGAAAAAACGAAAAAGAAAGATTCACGTTTATTATTTAAATGGCGTATCGGAAAGTCGCGCAATGTAGCGTTGGGTGGGTCGTTGATCGAGCCGTCGACAATTTTCTAAGAACTCGATTGATTTTCGCTTAATTTTCATATTTGATCGGGCGGGCCGACGTAATTTATCGTTTCCCGGGGCGGAAAAAAATGTTCCGCTAATCCCCCCATTGTAGTACGAAAATAGGCAGAGGCGGGTCGTTTTGGGCATTGTGTTGCGTAGTCAAGAACAAATGGAAACCGTGACGTTTCTCGCCGCGATCATTCGTGATAAACAAAAAAAAACCGGTAAAAACCCGCGGAGGAAATCTGAAAGACTTACAAACGATTCCCCCGATGCGTTCTCGGTAACCGATAGAGGAGTGTGAGAAAATCGCGAGACGCCGGAAAACGGAACGTACGGCGGCGAAAAAATACCGCGCGCCGGCCAATAACGCGTCCCGGCCATTTTGTCGTTTACCTACGCACCAAATGTTCGCTCGACCGTGCGCCGAATATTTCCCGATACACGGGAAATACTACCCATGATATGTCATCATTATTATAACTATTATTGTTGTCGTCGTCGTCGTTTTCATAAATGAAAAAGAAAACTAATACAATCTCCACCGCCCTCTCCAGAGTGGGGCCGCGTGCGGCGTGCGTCGGAAAATCCAATTATAGACGCACACGTTCCGACCGCGGCGGTTACGAGGCGTGTGATGGAGGGGACGGTTGTGTGCGCACGCGGGACACAAGAGTGCAGCGACACGTTTCTCGACGGCCTATTGTATCCCGGTGGGCACAGGAGACGGCCGCCCGTTGTTGTCACGGCTTCCGAAATCGGGCGGTTGGAGCGGTTTGAGCCGGGGGAGGAGTGGTTCGATTCTTTTTAACAATTGTTCGCGACGGTATTGCGTGGATAATAATAGATAAACCGAAACAGTGTACCTCGTATTTCGTCGAAAATTACTGTACGTCTTTGGTTCAATCCGAAAAACCGGCAATGTTCACCTAGTCACTGTACACGTGTATATATACACATATATATATATACATGTATACATTACGGAGTACTTGCGTCCAAAATAACGATTATTGACCAAAGTTACGTTCCCAGTTTAGAACATCGTAAAGTGTCGACGTATATTAGTGTACAATGAAAAATGCGAGAATTTTCGTTCTATTCGTTTTTTTTTTTTTTTTTGGTAACCGGTAAATACCAGAAACTGTACCTACGCGGCACAATAATCGAATCACAGATTCTCGTGATCATAAACAGATGTTGTCGCTGAATCGTACAAAGTATCGCACTAACGCGGTTGTAGACGTTAAAATGCGAGCGTAAGTGAGCCGGATGAAATAGCGCGTGGGTGGATAATGTCGGAGGAAGAACCGAAAGGCGTATTCACGTCGGGGAAATTCGTTCGGAACGAATTTCTTTTTATTATCGCTGTTTGGATTAGAAGTCGTTAATTTGGTTGGTTCGCGCGAGCGCGCGTTTTATGAAAAAAATCGAACAAACGGTCAATCACGCGCATTCGTATAAATAGCGCACGTTCGCGACTTGTGTCTGAAGTCACGTTTATTCGTCGGTCGGTAAAAAATTATCGTTCGTGTTACGTACCGTTCAATATTACGCAATTCATCCCACCGCGATTAAACGCTTTCGTCGATATTGATAATAATCGTTTCCATTACTAATCGTCGACAGTCTCGTTTCGTTTCCGACGGTCAATTCGAGTGCCCTTCCTCTCCCCCCCCGTCATCGATTCCGGGCTGCCCGAATACCGTCGGAACTTGAATTTCGTTTAACCTTTTACACCGAGCAACAGCGCGATTTACGTCAAATTCCGTCGGCGTAATTGATCGGCATTAAACAATCCCAAGTGTACTCGTACCTACCGTAGTTCAATCTTTAATCAATCGTTTATACCCGCTAACCGACGTTCGGTTTTCGGAAATTACGGCCCCTGGAACAAGAACACACGCTCGTCAAGCGAAACGTAAATAAGATCGAGAGTAAATATAAAAAATGATTACCAGGTAACTACAGGGAAAATCAATATTTGAGCGGCGACAAACGTTTCGATATTCGATCGACCAACGTGCATTTTTAATGTACGACGAACAATTATCCTATACATATCACCCTAAAATGTTTCCAAACATTTACAGTGGCCACGGTTACGCGGAACCTTGAAACGTCCTAATCTCATTCTAACACACACGTATAGACTACATAATTGTATTATTATTATTATATATATGTTATAGTAGCTGTGTACGATTTCGGTCAACGTATATTGATTATTATTTTTATTTTTAGTGAAAACAATGTACGTTATACAGATACGACACGACTGTAACGAATGTACGGGAATGTTCATAAATCAATATTATCGACGAAAAACAAAAAAAAAAAAAATAAAGAAAAACTAGTAGTATTAACAGTAATTGACGATGGCGATCCGGTTATTCTCCCGGATTTCCGCAAAGTAAGTGAACGTGATATTATTATTTTGAAAACAACCCAAGAAAATGATAAATCATCACGTTTGACGTACACACACATATATATATGTGTGTGTGTGTGTATGTGTATGTGTATGTGCATATATTTTTGTACATCAACGTTATCAGTTCACACGCAGCGTGAGTTTTTTTTAATGGAAGATCGCTTAAAAAAATTTGTATATTTCTCAACACTCGCCGAGACCTTGAAAATATTCGGGGTACTCATCGCCGCATTTCGGTTGTGTTCTGAATACAGTGCACCGGAATACTTTGCTACTATCAAATACGAACTCTTTACGAAAGACGCGAATAAATATTTTCGTCCACGCTCTAATGAATTTCCGAATTCAATATGTGTCGTTAAAAACTCACCGGCAACGTATTACCATTCGGTTCAAATCGCGCATGTCGATTATTTTGTTATGAACTACTTCAGTCTTTCCTCGTACGCTTTCTGATTAGACGGAATGTAAAATAATATTATTCCGTAAATAATAGTCGTAACTTAGGCCGATTCCCCTGACACCATAAATCTGAAGGCGTTCGTTTCGTTCGAAACGACTCTACGTATTTTTTACGGATTCGGGATACGCTTCGCGTAGCGTTCGACGTTCTTTTTAAATTCAATTACCGCAATATATTGGAAATCTGTTATAAATAAAAAATATTCCGCGAGAGTATTTTGCGCAAGTACACTTTCCATTCTTCGTATACGTACGAAAAACAAATACTTAAAACAATAATACGACGATATTTTTCGATCGCGTTGTTTTCTCGACGTTTGTTTGTAAAGAAAAAAAAGGGAAGTCAGCCGTTGGTGTTGTGGATTTGGGCTTAACCACGTTACCAACTTGGGCGGAAATTTTAGATTTAATTATTTGGAATATTAAAACGATCGTTAGGTTCGATAAGCGAATCGGGGCGGCTCTAATAGTTTGTTATACTTAACGTTAGTTAAAATACGACGCCTAACATTTATATATTATGTTTCGAGTACTTAAAAACTACGAAAATTGTCCATTTCCGACAAAAATTATATCAACGTTTTTACCGTTTCCTCTTCCTTATTTTCGTCGTTTTTAAACGAATTAAAAAATTAAAAATTAAACACTAGTCGCTCGCGATTTAATAGCGAGTATACACGAGCGATCAAGTTGTCAAGCTCCACGATATTTTTCGAAAATACGCTTTTGGCGTAGAAGTAGGTAGTTCGTTGAAAACCATCGGACGTTGCTTGTTCAGAAATATCGCTTCATACGACGGTATTGATCAACATTATTCATTATTCAGGGGTCATATTATACGATACAAATAATGCGCGAATACTAAACACTTAGCGTAATTAATGTGGCTATCCTTAATATCGTTCGACTCGACTTATTCACTTTACACCGCGTTGGCTTTATCTCGCGTTTATTATTTATTTATCGTCCTTCGCGTACTAGTGTAGATTTCACCTGACCGACCCGTTTCAGGCTTGGATCACGTTGCACGATATTATGACTATCCGGTTACTCGAGAAATTTTTCGGAAATATTGGTCGCCGCCCGGCGTGGACCGAGCTTATCAAAGTCGGCCCAACGGCGGCCCCTACGTCGTATTAATATCGCCGAAAAAATATCGGAAAAAACCGCCAAAAAAGTATATATGGCAAAGGGTTACCTCGACGTAGGTTGAATACCATCCCCGTACGCCTCGGAATACGGTCCCTTATGAACACTATAACGTTTCGCGTCGATCAAAAATGAATAAAATTACGGGGACGTTTTCGTATATACGTGTATTGTTATTATCACTTGGTGTATTCGCTTGAATAAAAAAGCCTTCGTTCTTTATCGAAAATCGTTTCGTGTCCTTCGTAAATACTATATTTCCGAACGTAGGGTAACGAACATTTCCGTACTAGTACAACGCGCCCGCAATCGCGCGTATATTATAACGATAATCGTAATATCGCGGAGTTTGCGAATTATAGCCATTTCGCGTTACCAACTTTACTGTACGAAAATCTAGAAATACGCTTCTATGACGGCTAAATACGTTACGTACACCGTACGTTGGCTCAGTACATTCGTGACGCGCGTCATATAATGTTTTTCAATGGGGCTGATTGCCAATTTTGCGTCGTCGAATTTTGGTCGATCGTAAAGAATAGACGAAAAATACATTTAACGATACATTCGCGTATCCTAGCGTCGTTCGAAAGATGGTTAAAAGTTAGTTACTTACTTCGAAAGTAACGGGAAATCGGTTACGAAGGCTTTCTGAAAATACGTAAATTCACGTTCTTACTACGACGAAAAATCCACAAATTTGGGGGAATTATAATAAATATAACGGTCGGTATATATATCGACGTGTCGAAATATTGTTTAATCGTCTATTATTTCCCCGTCGAACAACAATACGCGAATTTAACGAAACGTTTCGCGATTTCGACCAATGACGCGTATGTATATTTTTCCGTTCAATTTACGGCTTAACAGACGGCCGAAGATGCAACGAAACGTATAGAAGTCATTTTTAACAATAATTCTTGCTTCCCCCCTACCCACGCCAAAAAAACGAAACAATTGGTCCAATTCTCGGTAAACGGATTGTTTTCCGTATTGCTACGATCAGACGACGTACGTTATCGCACGACGGTCGGGCGCGTAAATAAATATAGAAAAATACCTTTTTGATTTCTCGTCAAACAATAACGACGGTTTGAGGGCGAATAACGTATTTTTACCCAAGCCGCGCGTATTTCGAATTTCGGAAAACTATTAACGAACGAAATTCGGCCTCGGAATTGCGTGGCGAACGCAACCAACGATCGTCGTTTTTGATTTGTAATTAACAATGACCAACTGTAAGAACAGGGGAAACTGAAATTTCGTAACGTAATCATTAGCGAACGAACCAAACTCGAATGTTTTTGTCCCGCGCGCGAATTATCGGACCGCCGACGGTCGGTCGATTGTTCCGGACATTATTATTAACCGTTTCGTAAGCGAAAAGAGCGTTTACGGTGCTCCGACGACGGCCCTTTCGCGTTTTTCGACCGTGTAGGCGATCATGCGCTCCGAATAAACGGCGGTTCGTTTCAACGTGTTCGCTTTATACTTTTTATTTCGCGTAACGGAATCGTTGTCTGCCTCCAATTTCAACACAGCCACTCCACCCAGCCCCGCCCGCGGCACTCCCGTCCCACGGACGATAATTACGAGTTGGCACTTATTGTTCTTTCCGTCTATACATCGATCCCAACGCCCCACTACCGCCGCTCCACGACGAGCGTAATCCGCCGCGATATAGTAATACACGAGCGGTAGGTACAGTCCGCAGCGCGCCCGGTATACTTTCGCTCTTTGCCGTTTCAAATCGATACAATTCACGCACGATTCCGAACCGCACACCCACCCACGCACACACACACGTATAGGTTTATATTGGTCCCGAGTATCGGAAACAACTGATGCCGAGTGTACTTACTCGGGGCTATAAATATACGCTCGCTTCGAATCTTCACCATCGCCAACACCCGCCAGCGCATATTATTCTACGATATCATTTCTATTTGTATAGCCACATAGCCTGAAAACTCTCGCACGCATCTCCCCACACTGACCATGTATGTTATCAACTAATCTATTTAGCGTAATATAATAAAAATGTCGGGGCAATCGAACGATCCGGATTTGTCGAAATGCCATCGCTGTCATTTCGCGTCCTTTTGTTATTGGTCCGCGCCACGGCCCCGAACGACGTGAAATTCTATTCCTCGTTTTAAAAACGCTCTTTTTGTTCGAATCGTTAACTACAATAATATTCCGTTCAGAAAGAAACGAATACTTTTTCGCTCGACTAGAATCGTTTCATTAAACTGTCCATGCAAATGACGAGCGAAAATATCGAGTTTGTATCGTCAAATGCCGGTTTTCGGATTGAAAAACAATTACTATACGACTTACCGCGTTCCGTAAACGTTGTTATTTGATGGTTATTTATAGTGTTAATTAACTAAATTTTGCTTATATACGTAATTTGTGTATTATTTTCATAACGGTATATAAGGTTGTTAACGAACAATAAACAAAAACGAACGATTATTTAAAATATTATAAATTTCATTTGTTTACCGAAAAACAGAAAGCGTATTAAGTTTTGATTGCGGGAGAACCGTTTGTAAGAACGACGCGTCTTTATTTTTATCGTCCGAAAACAGTTTTTCCTATTGAAGAACACGAGTTATTTTCCGGTAACAAATCGTAACTGGTTACCATTTTTATTTGGCACGGTTTTCGATTTTCTCAGTTATTTCTTCAAGCACTTTCGAAAACAAAACCGAAAATCGTAACGATAAAAAAACCAACGAAATATCGACGTGTTTGTACACGAACGGTTTTCGTATTCGATAATGTACGTCGCGCGACGATTCCTTTTTAAAATTATTTTCGCGTTTAATTCGTCGACGAACGGTTTCGCCTCGTCGTGAGTGCGGAAACCACGACCTTGTCATACGAACACGATAAATCAAATATTTCAAAGACGACGCGGCAACTCGTTCTGCCGCGTTCGTGTTTATTACGCCCCACGAGCGTACGGTTTTCCAAATTATTCTTCGGGGAATAATTCGGAATTTCGTACAAAAAAATCGACCGTCCGCGTCGTAGGCGTTAAAAACACACGCACGGAATGATGCCGCGGCAACTGCGTTACGCCGTTTAATTAAATTTGCGCGAACGGCGAATGTAATCGGTTTACTAAACGGCACTTTGAAAACTCCGAAATTGTGTCAATTTTAACGTTGTTGTTTATCAGCGTTTCCTACGGGAACGCGTGGGATGCCTTTAAATACCGTTCTTTCACACCGCACATTGCCCGATTACGGACCTGCCCGTGCGCGCAATCTGTTGCGTCCGTTTCTCCCGTTAGCTTCTGAGATGATATTCATATTGTTGTTGGTACCAGCTCGTCTCTCCACACCACATCCCATTTCACCGCCACGACGCGTCACGATTAGAATTATTTCGGTACGGCGACGACGCAAAGTTAACCGTTCCAGAGTTAGAATCGGCGATTTAACGGTTAATGCTTAGAAAGGTGGTATGTCGTATGTTAAAACGTCGTCCCCCCCCCGAATTTGTCGCGACGTTAATTCACCGACATATAAATTAACCTAACATCAGGTCATGAAAACATTAACGAACGCGCGAAGTTGCTTGTGAAAAAATTGTCTAAGAAAAGTTCTAAATCGGTTGTTTAGGATTTCGATCGTAATAATACACTGGTAAGAAAAATGATCTTATATCGTCATTCGGAAAAAAACTCGCGAGGCAGTAATAAATATAGTAAACGAATTATAGTGCGAATATAACTCGAATCTTGAAAAACGTTTAAAAGTCAATTATAAAACAACCGTCGAGTAGCTATGTACTTTGTAATTGTGTTTATTTAACTACCGCCGAATCGAATTTCGATTAATATTAAATGTATTCTACAAATACGGTGAGAAGTATTTAGAGACGATAATTGTACGCTTCGTAGAAACCGACATTTGAAAACTTGAAATAAAATTCGTTTAAACGTTAAAACGACGCGATGTGACTAAATAAACGTATAATGTTATTTCGATTGTCTCTACAGACTTCTGATTGTTCGCGGTAAATATTGGTCTTTCCAAAAACACAAACCATTAAGTGGCAATATTACGTTTCGGAATATCGTCCGACATTAGTACTTTTACGGAGTGTCTACCCGAAATTCGATCGATAACTAGGAAATTGGACAGCTTTAAATGTCGCGCGGTTAAATAACGAAGTTACAGGGGGAAATTCCGATCGAACATAAACGTAAATAGTATAAGAGCGTTATGATAGTGTGGATTTTCGATGAAATGTTACCGGTCCGTAAAAAATTTCGGCCATCGGTTAAATCGGCGAAATCGTTTCGCGCTACGATTTGCACAATCATACAAGTAGTCGATATCGCACAAACGATATTTCTAAAAAATAGATACCGATGTCGGATCGAAAGTTTTGATTGGTACACGTGAGTATGCGATACGTACATTTCGACATGAGTGTAAAAAACACTACGCGTACTTACGCTACGCGCCGAAATTCCGGGCCTGGAGAAATTCGACAATCCTGGAAAGAAATAAGGCGAATTAGTGAAATACAGCGTGGTTGTTACGTTTTAATCCGAGTTAACCCACGATAACGGACGTAAAGGAATCTCGTTCAAAGTGTATTATTTATTTTCCCAATTTAATGACGAAACTCGCGGCAGTGACATTGTGTATACTTAATGGCGTACATTATGCGCGCGAGTGTGTGAATATATATACACACACACATACACACATACGAGTTCGTCAAAATGTGCGCATGCAACGTCGTTGGAAAGGGTTGTTTGGTGACGGTTTGGTTTAGGGGGTTGGTCTACTGTTATTGTAAATAAATCATGTTCGAATATAAGTAGCTGTCGTCGTCATCGCCGTCGCCGTCGAAGTCCCCCTTCAATCGATCCGCATGGTCCGCGCCTTCCCAGCGACATAATGACGTCGCGTATATCTTTTTGTCGCCGTCATAATTTTCGTCGCAGTGACGAGAAAAAACAAAACGAAAAAACAACCTATCGAAAAGTGAAATATGTACACGAGGGGGCGGCCCATATTTATATATAAACACGCACATATATTTCTTCCTCCCATCCCCCCCTCCGAAAAAAAAACTAACTTTGAAACATTGTCGACAATAAATAAATTTCGACTGTGCCGCCCGCGCGTGCATACGCGTTGAATTCCAATTGTTGTACGCTTTTTAAACATCAAGCGGATGACAGTTTCGGTGTGTGAATACGTGCCGAGAAGTTCAACGAAAATATAATAATATGTATACACAAATAAATACGCTCTCGGGTCGTAACCGAAAAACATCAATAATGAAGTTCCCTCTCACCGTGCTCCCCGTTCGAAAAAACCGTTTAAAATGAAAAATTGTTCGAGGAAAATAACGAATAACCGTACCGCAGTGGTAAAAACACTCGTCGCCTATTCGTCAACCTACAATCGAATCGCATTCAAACTTCAAGTCGTCCTACTGCCGAAAACACTTAATAATCGCGAAAAGGCCATGCTCAAGGAAGAGAATGGAACGTGCATATTACTCCTCTTACCACGACGTTTTTAATACTACAAAAATTTCTCTTATTTTCTCGTAATTGTTCTTCCGAGTAAAAACAAAACAATTCCAGATCTTCATCTTCTTTCTTCTTTCTCAGCTAATCGGTGTTGGCCCAAACGAAACAATTTCGGATAATTAAAAATATAATTGTCACTTTTGAATTCAAATCTCTTTGGATATAAAACGGTGTTTTTAACAAATACTTCTAAAACGTTTTAAAAATATTTATTCAAAGCTCGCCAAAGAATATAATATTTTATAACGTACTTTGAATTGTTCTTTAATGTTCCGTATAGATATTCGATGTATTTGAAAATAATATGTTAGATCGGATTTTAAATTTTAAAGTTTTTCTTTGAAAATCGACAAAAAACGTTCCCCTAACACTAAGATTCAAATTTTCGTAAATTTTCAACGGTTGATTGTTCGGTTCATTATTCCTTACGCGTTAATAATAATTATTGAGTTTTAGTAACTTTATAAAAAATAGTTTGTCGCGTATACACAATTGGAAAGTTTTTAGCACGGAATTGCGCCAATTTCTTTCGATTTATTTATAAATTGTTATTTGTACACAAAACGTAAACATATTTTCGAAAGTTTATATTGGAATCATAACGTAAAATATTTAGTAGTGTATAAAAATTTTGCTAATAATATATATATATATATAATATCGCATTATATTCGAAGTTATCTATTCGCCGTCGAACGCATTTTCCTTCCTTCAAACACACTAAATTTAACGAAATTATTATTAATCGTATTTTAGGGTTAATTGTCGAAATCAAATTTTACCAAGAAATGTCTATACATTAGGTAATACACTTTAAAATGCAAAAATAGAGTAAATTCTCCAAAATGTGCAAAATAAAATAATCGCTTAACGCCACGTAAAAAGGATTCGTAACAAAATAAGTATCACGTCTAGTATTAGAACATTAAATCTATACATATACACTAATCGCGTCAAAGTCCCAATCACTAGTATTTATACTAATGTTCGTAAATTAAATTGACCTAAGAAATCATATTGAAAAAAAATGTAACGCTATATAATAATAAAAAGTGATCGCGAAAAATACTTTTTCAAACCTATAAAGAAAATACGATGTTTGGAAAATTTTAGTTTATTTTTTTTAGTATTATTTTAGACAAAACAAAGAACGAAACGAATTTAAAATCTTTCAAACGAAATATTCTAATAAAAACAATCGTTGAAAATACCTTTTTTTAAATATACAGATAAAATTACAATTTTTTTTGAAAATTCTAGTTTATTTCTTTTTGTTATTACTTAAGGCGAAACAATAAAGAAAACAAAACAAACAATTATTCCAAACGCTCAAATCAAATCAATCAATCGGTCTATCAAATAAAATCGATAGCTGTTCACACTTGAGCTATTGCCGATTTCGTCGACGACTTGTTTCACAATATTATTTTATAGTTTTCGATTGAATATTAAGGTAATAGATTGCTTTCCGTTCTGGTAGTATTTCTTAGTCTATGCGTTCTTAGGCTATTAATAATTTTTTAGATCGAAAAATTGATCTTTTATTTACGTACAGTTTGTGCTACGAAATGATCTGTCGTTTTTGTATTCAAAAACTTTGTCATAATTCGTTACAAATGTAATTAATTCGCGTAATATAATTTAGCCTTATGCGTATGAATTTAGCGTTTTTTACTGAACTATTTAGATAGGATGAGTTTTGTTTGGAGAAGAAACGTGAACTTCTTTTGTCAATTAGCGTTTAAAAGAACAACCGAATCGATGACACTATCGATAATCGCGATTAACAGCAAATTGCCAAATAGTATTATGAGGGAAATGTTTATTTTATAACAAAGTAACTGGGAAGTCTGTCCTATTTTTATATTTATTATTGAAAAAACGTCGAGAAAAGAACGGCGAATATAGGGCAATTTTTACCGTCGTAATTTATTATTCTATTATAATTTTTTGTCGGTATTTCGTATTCATGGTCTTATTATGACGCACGCTTGTTGCTAACCGTAAACATCTTATTATTTATCTCAAGTACTGGCATTTTTGGATGACAGTTCGTTCGCAAAACGTAAATTTCGATTCCGGTGGGAGAACGATTTAATTTTTCTAGAGACATTGTGACCAGCTTTTATAAAATTGCCCGAAATAGTTTAGGAGTCGCAATATCCCCGAAAGGATTAAACTGCGTACGAATGGCAACCACGCGCAGACTACGCAATATGTATAATACGTATTATCGCCGTGCATAAACGCCGGGGACTGCTTCGGTATTATAACGGGAGGCCTACGAATGTATATTAGATGTTTACGACAAGCGTTTCGGGAACGATATTAAAACGTTTGGATTTCAAATTGTCGTAGCGAAACGGACGATTTTTGCGGGAAATTATCGCGAGTTCCTTCTATTTAAATTCATAACACGACGAAACGGGCGGGGTGCGGCTTTTGTCGGGAAGCGGCACAATAGTTGTAGTAAGTCGGCAAGAGTTTTCCGCGGATATTGTACACCACGCCGCGTACATTAACATAAACATATAGTCGGTCTCGTATATGACGACGCGTTCGTTGGGGATGAAAGCGTTGTAGTATTTTTTACGCGTTTTCTACGAATTTTGGGGGGGCGATTTACGGGGTTTAGAACGAGGCGTGCATAACGATCGGCGTCGAAGCGCGTCTGTCGCGGGAAAATGAATAAAACGCGCGATGGAACGTTCCGTTTTAGCCGTTCATACAGGTATACATAAAAGAATATAGTGACGACCGAACAACACTTGTGCGGCCATGCTGCAAAAGCTGCGTTGCACCGTCGTTGAAGTAAAATGTTTTTCTGTTCTTTTCATATTTTTCGTTGAAAAAATGAGACGCATTATACATATATATATATCATAACGGGTTATAATATTAAACACGAATGCCGCGTGACGAAATGATTTTATTTTATTATAAAATTAAATACGCTTATGTTCGTGCGAATTTTCAATTTAATTTCCCGTCCTCGAACGATTGGCTTTAATAACCATAATCCGCGGACTCGAATTTGAACGTCGTGAAAATCGAAAAATTATCAAAAAATTAACCCATTTACGACATAAAATGTCCACTAACACGAAATAATTAAGTTTAAACAAATTACCCCGAACGAGAATGCGTTCAATTTAAAAAAACATTCTCCAAATATTATCCGAAATCCGGGCACTTTATAAATTTTATAAAAACCGGAAAAAATAGTTTTATCGAAAACTTTGTTACTTTTGTAAACAAAAAAATAATAATCTTGCGCTAAAATACCAATTTTCGTAAAAACGTAGGTTTTTTATAATCGATTTAAGTAAATATTTTTTCCATTATAACTTTGTACTTAACTAGCTTAAAATGTCTTTTGTCGACAATTTACTTTTAACCACCAGTTATATTACTAACTTAATTCAATTTATTTGTGCGAATTTTTTCATCGACTTGCCCAATGGTTTTTTATTTAGCACATAAACGTCGTCGCTCTAAAGTAGAAAAAATCAAACCAAAATCGATCCAATGATTTAACTGGAGAAAAAAGTACGGTTAAGCTTTAATAGTTATAGTGTAATATATGTTTTTTATTGCAAAATATTGTCAAAGCACATTTGTACACAAATTTTCGAGAATTTCGAATAATTTTCCATCAACCATTTTTCGAAAATTACTTTTGCATAACCAATTTTATTTTCGTTATTTTGTTTTTTAAAAAAAATAGGTTATACCTCGACGAAATTAAGTTAAAAATACTTTATAAACGATGATCATTAAACGCAATTAGAAATAACAGTTTTGTTTGGAGTACAAGTCGAATTTCGTAAGTAAGTAGAAAACCAATATTAATCAATAGCGATCGAACGACACGCCCAAATCACACACTCACACGATGTGTTAATCCGAAAATATTAAACTAACGAATTATGGAATTGACGTTACACTCGTTCCGTACGAGTCGATCGATACAGCAGTTCGGGACCACAATTTTTGGTTATGAACACGAGGCATTATATTTGAAGTTGGTTTTTGTCGGGAAAATAATGCGATCCAGTACCTTTCACACTACGTTGAAAATAAAAACGCCCGTAGGTATACACGGGCGCGATAAATAATAGAATGGTCTGCTTTATACGTATAATGTATGTATATCGTGATTTATTTAGGTTTTTCGTCCCGTCGCTAACACCGCGTGAACGCTAAAACTCGAAATGAAATCGGCGACGCGGCAGTCGGTCACGCCGCTAAAGTCAGCGATGAAACGGGGTTGGTGGCGGGAATTTATGTTCGTTGAAAATGTCATCGCGGTCAATAGGTAATAACCGCCGCCGATATTCGCCGAATGGTTCGTGCGTCTGCCCGACCTATACCGTAAACGATCGGCGAATGTGTGTACAGAGCGGTCGAGATTTTAGTTCGTTTCCCCCGAAAGAAACGGCGTGGTTTTAACCGTAACACGATCTTCGTGATAATTCGACACGCGATTTTCGTGCATTTCGGTTCGTCGGGCTTTTACCCGAAAATAACGTTTTGGTATAATTGAATACGTAAAACTGTATTTAACTTATTGAATCGCGTATATTGAATTTTGTAGATACATTATACATTATCCGTTTTTGTCTTTCGTTCGAACAGTAATTACAATACGTATATCCGTTTATAAGTATTCAACGAGATTTCGTTAGTATATTTTTCATATTATTTTTTTAGAATAACAGCTTACTCTAATATATGAAAGTTCACAGTGAATAAGTCGAGGCAATGTATACGGGATTCGTACAATACACAAATTCCACATTTGATATTTTGTCGAACTGCGGATATAATTCGTATTTCGATTTTTTTTTTTTTTGTTTAATAATTTGAACCTTAATCAACGACGTTATCAAAATATCGCGATCTTAGTTGGACGAACTGACAGTATTTTCAATAAATTTATATGCATTTAAACTATGCGGCCTGACGTATAAACGAACTATTTACAATTGATTTCATAAATATTAAATTTATACTTAACGGTAACTGACCTATCTAATCGGCGTGTGGTCGAAGAATTATTAGTTTTGACTATTTGACGATAATCAGGTTAGAAGCTACATTCAGAAGATCACGGGAGAGAACTATCTATGAAAACTACGTTAAAATTATTACAGTAGTTTCGGAATGTTTAAAAAATGTTAAAAGAATGTTCGGAGTATACTACTCACGGGTAAAACCTGACGTGACTGTTTCAGAATTTCACTTCATTTCGGTTTTCGCGTTACGTACACCCGCGTAATGTTATCGACACGTGAAATACGAAATTTTCAGCGTATCGCATGCGCACGCATAATACGCGCGTGTCATTAAGATCGTGCTGTGAGCTCGACGACTGAAAGAGAGAGAAAGATTGTGAAAGAAATAAAGAGAGAGAAAGAGAGAGAGAGAGAGAGAGAGATAAAGAGAGAAGAAGAGAGAGAACGGACGTTCCGATTCCAAAAACCATTTTCGTATAACCTAAAACGGGACAGGGGTAGGAAACAACTTACGGGCAATTTAACTTTTCCATTTTTGAGACTTACGCACACATACACACATATACAAAGCGGGCGCTAGCGTTGTATATATAAGAATATTCGCACACGCGATCATTATAATGTATATACGCGCGTGCGCACTCGCACACACACACACATCTCCGAACACAAGTCGTTGTGCCCGTCACCTCCGTAAATCATTCGTTAGAATTTTTTTTTCTTCCTTCTCAACTCATCCGCGGAAAAACTGTGCCAGGGAAAACAATCGTTCGATAAATAACGTCGGAAACTTTCACGCTAAGTCCAACCGAGAACGAGACAGAAATATCGGCTATATAGAACCCCGGAGGTATATGGTACACAACGTGTCGTTCCACGGATTTCTGACATATACTGTACAACTTTTGTTCTATTCGACATTTAACGGTCGATTGTTTTATTTCTTCGAATAATACTTTTGCCCTTTCTATGACATATTTTTAATCGAAACGAAATCCAATTACGAAACGAACGATTTCACGCGAACAATGATCCGCGTAGCCGTTGTATAAATATAAAGTATATACGGACGTTGCCGAAATACATTTTTAATTAGTTTACGTCCTAACGTTAAAAACCAATTTCTTACGTGTGTTCTAAATCGCTCGAATAAACCGACGTCGTTCGATGTTTTTGTAAAATTGTTTTTACGTTTTTCGAAATTGTTCGATAGCGGCCACGAGTTAACACATACGGACGCCAGCAAAACGACGTGGCGAGTGATTACTTTCGTTCGGCCGGTATTTCTATTATTATATATCTAACTCGTACTGTATGGACTAATAACAAATGACACGATATTTTGATGAATTTCGAAAAACGAAATGGAGGAAATCGGCGACTAATTGCTAATAAAGATATCTACCACCGAGAAATAGTTTTGAAAAAAAAACACTACTTCGGTTATGCGAAACATTGAAAACAGAATTTTCCTTTTTTTTTGTTTTTAGCTTTAAAAATCTAAAATACAATAATCCTGGCGCAAGGTTGGAAAAATTACCATATAAAACGAAGAACATAAAAACGTAACGGATGGCGTTAAATTTGTCGGATTTTCGTTGAACAATATACTATCCGTATTTGTGTGCGAAACTCTCGTAGCTTGGCTCGTGCAATGTGCAGCGCCAATGAATTCAGACACTAAGACGCACGCGTAGATAGGCTGGAAGAATGAGTTGCGTGGGTGATATCGACAGGGACGGAAAAGAAATTTCCTTTGAAACGAATTTCCTTTTTTTTTTGTATCTCGATTAAATGTTATTCGTTCGTTCGTTCGCCCGCTCTCTGATACGAAGATTACGATTTATTAAAATAGCTCGTTTCGAAAAAACAAAACGATGAAGTTAATATCGATCTAACTGAACACATACACACACAACTGTGTATATTCGTCAAGTATTCTAAGCCATTGTATTATATACGTACAAAGTACCTTTACGTTTAACGATCTATTGGTAAAAAATTATTAGGCGCGTTATGAGTTCGTAATTATTTTGTACGTTTCGCGGCGTTCCGCGACGATTAAATATTTTTATTAACGATCGAAATTGAAAACGATCGTTTCAACGGTCGCCAGTTTATCCGTGTATCTATATAAATGTCCCTTCACTTCCGATATCTGTTCGTGTTCCGTATTTGCACTCGAGGGTTATACCACGTGTTCATAAACACGTTGTTTAATAAACGTTTGTCGGTCTAATTGTTCGGGCTTAATAATATAATATAGACTTAATACGCAAAGATCGATGCACGTCTCTTTTTTATGAAATTATGATCGCGGAAAAGTAACGCGTAAGTGAAACGTAATGTAAAAACGATTATACGATCAATGGGATTAATTGAAAACCACTGGGAAATCGACAAACGGCTTCAACACGTTTCGTTCCATAATACGTCGGATTGGTATTGGTACGTGAAGTCGACTGACGTTGGATGGGCGTAGTAAGGAAAGTAAAAAGGGTAATTACGTACTATCGGCGAAATTCGTACGATCAAATTTGTATTGACGGTTTTGAATTGAAGCAAATAGCCAGTGTGTGCAGTACGAAATAACGACAATTCTCTTATAAGCCGTTACTTCTTTAATATACGATATACTATTTATGTACATAATATAAAACATTGTAAAGAGAGAGAGAAATGTTAAGGCCGATATTAATTATTTGTTAATTAATCGTCGTAAACGAATGACCGTTAGACATTTACCCATTCCGAGGCATATTTTTAGTTGTAAGGAAATCCAATTAAAAAAAACCAACGATTTTACTCGAATAATGATCCGCGTAACCATTATAAATATAAATTGTACACGAACGTCGCCGTAAACAACTTTTAATTAGGTTACGTCGTTAAGGTGAAAAAACTACGTTTAACGCGATTTCAAATTGTTCGATATTTTCGTTATAGTCTATTTACTTTAATCTAAATTATTCATTAGCCGTCGCGACGAGAGAACGCCAATGTACGCCAGCGAAATGACGCGGCCAATTATTTTTCATGCAGCCAGCATCCCGGTTCTATATTGGTCCGCACTATTTAAGACCAATAACGAAAGTTATTTCGAAAAAAATGGAGAAAAGCAAATTTAAAAACTAATCGCTGGTAAATGTTGGTAGAAATAGATTCGAAAAATACAATTATTTCGATGGACAATAGACATTTTTATTTCTTTATACGTTTTATGTTTAAAGATTTTAAATACGATAATCGCGGCGCCATTATTATTTACCGTTAATTAACCGTTATAGATCGAAAATCGATTCAAATTAAAAAATGTCGAAATTTTACTAAACCTTTTCTACATGACGCATCAAAGCTTAACGCGCAACGCGCGTGTACCTTTAATAAAATATTCGCTCATAATTTGTGCGACTTACATACGTTATTCGGTTATCGGCCCTTTGACCCATATCCCTTCAAAAATGAGTAAGCACGTTGCTATCGGTTGCAGCATTTATCCATGGTGACGAATTGTCCGTTGACCAACCCACATGTCCGACGGACGGACGAACGAACGGGAAAAAAATACGCGAGTTGTTATAAAAATTTTAAAAATGGTGCCCCCTATTCCCTCCACTCTAATAACGCCGATGAGTACTTGTGAAATTATATTAAGCATATTAAACGGCATACGTAAACCAAGCGGAGTTCATATTCCGATCATTTTCGTTTCGTTGTGTATCGTACGTGCCGGCCGACCAAGCTACTTTGTCAAATAATTACGTTTATCCGGAGCTCGACTATTCGTCAGCCGTACGGTGACGAAGGGCGATTTTCGAATATCGATTTAGAGTGTAAAAAAATCTGCCGTACAACAATGCCGAATATTAATAATCAATATACGACGTCGAATCAAAATCTAAATGAATATTAACGAGTGACAAATGACAACTGACGAGGCGTATTACGTCTGTCCGTTCACTGTCCTATTAATTTTAATAATATTATCCACGGCTATAATTTATAATTACGTCTCTGCGCGTACCCGCACGGGTGTACAAAATAAATACGACGCGTATTCGAACTATCGAACGTTCAAGCGGTAGAATATCGTGCTGTATTACGCGTCGGAAAATGCGAAATTCGTATAGAATATAGCGACGAAATCGTTCTCGAAAATAAAAAACGAAACCGCTACGGCCGTTGAACGAAATCGACGTTTAAACGCGGATTTCAAAGATTTACTACAATATCGACACAAACATTCACCCAGCGCCGGCGTTCCGAAATAGGTCGCGAGAAAATTTCCACAATCAACGGCCGTTCTCCGTTCCCCCTTTTTCGCTGGCGCGATAAAAAATTTTCGTACAAATTTCGTAGCGATACAAACATATAGAGGCTGCGTTGGAACGCTCTTCGGGTTTTTAATGTTCGTAACTTATTACGACTCGGTAAGCCGATAATAAAGCGCACGCGCGCGAAGAATACAAGATTAATCTCGCGCGATATTCAAAACATTTCGAACGCGTTTACCCACAAACACAATATCTTTAATGCGCGTTTGAAGTTCAAATTTCGAGTAAACCGTAAACCGTTTAACGATATTTCTTCGTTTCAAATTCGTAACGTGAACAATTATGGCACTTAAGGCGCTGAAAATTCCGACGTGAACTCGATAACGTAATGATAATACGACTCCTCTGAATTACACTCTTACTCCCTCTTCTCTAAAAATACGACAATTATCGAAAACGCTCTCCGCATAATATCAAACGAACACGAATATAATAGGCGTTAGGTTGTTATCGTACCGAAAACGCGCAGGTCTCCACGCGCGATAGGCGCAACGATTACGCAAACACTGCGTAAAAATCCCGGTTAAATAATTAGAAAACCAGTTTTAAAATTCGCGACAATGTCGTTTCGACAATTATTAACGTCCCGCGAACACCGTAATTCGGATGTTTTTGAGTTCGTAATTCGGGCGAGTAACGACAAATTAATTTCCTCGGTCCGACGGCGCGACAACGTAACACGTCCGGTGATTGGTGATCATTATCGACGGTACGATACGAAATTCGGTTGCGTCCGAAGATCGTATTTGCTTAAGAGATCGAGTAAATGACTTAGTTTTTTTCGTCATAACATGTCCGTTTCGAGTGGCATTCGTGCCATTACGTGACATTTAGTTAAGAGGTAAAATTACTGGGCGTGTAACACGGGCTGGGTCGCGTAATCACAACCTACTGGTGAAAGAGATCGTTCGCATTTCCATAACGGGACGGCGGAGGGAACGAAATACGAACGAATTTACGGGAATTGGCGTGGCTAATGAATCGCGTCGGACGCGGAGAGTACTAACGAACACAATTAAAACGGGTTGGTCGACGAAGCGCGCCGCGGGAGGAACCCTTCCGGTGGATACCGTTACTCGACGTTGGTGGACACACGTGTCGTTCGGGTGAATAAAAAAAAACACAAACGAAACGGTTACGCGCATTGAGGTGTCGGCTCGTGTCGGGGAAAATAACGACGGACAATGGTCGTGGGCCACGTGAGCAGGTGGCGAGGAAAACTCGGCCGGCGTCTACGGAATAACTTTCTGTCGTGATTGGCTCCGATCGTTCGCCGTATCGGCCGACAAAGACCCGCGTGGGCGTTGAACAACTTTTTGGTATTTCGCCAGTCGGTTTTTCGTCAATCGTTAGGCTATCGCGCGTGGCCGGTACGGTTTATTATTTCGGCCATAATAATTTCTAGTTAGTTGCGGCAACGACCGCGCGTCGTATTTCGCGTGTGTTTCCGCGACGGCCGTGCCGGCGACGATTGTAGGCCAACGGCTGCGAGTGCAGATGCGCCGGAATGCATTTATCGACCCGTCCCTGGACACGCGGGGCCAAGACTAATACACCCCGCCACTTTCCCGCTCCACCGCACAAGGATCACGGCCCGTTCTCGGTTGTTGCACTATATCATCCCTGGACCGTGATCCTCCCTCTCTTCGTCCGTCCGACACCGTCGCCAACCGTTCCCGACCGCCTCCGCGCTCGCCTTACGCATTTCGTAAATTATGAACGCAGTCTCGACCACCACAGTAGTACATCGTTATAATATTACGTACGTATATAATAAAAATGCCCGACGGATATAGATCTTGTTTGGGACAAAAAAAAAATCGTTACAATTTTTCCGCTTCTTTTTACCACTTTTATTTCCTCGTCGTTTTCTTTCCGAATATTCATCGAGGTTGTTTTTGTGCTCCAACATTTTTAGCAGTCACCGTGTACAAACGTCGCCGTTTCGTTTCGTATTTTCGATACATTTATACCGATGAAATATTGTCATATTATACCTGCGGGGCTCGATGTTAAAAACATTTCTTCTACCATCCTGAAACCAAAGCGACGAGAGAAATAAAATTGTACGAATTTTTTTAAGAATTTTTTTATTAAACGTATAAACACTGAAAATAAATCGCTTTTTTTTTAAATCCCCGTTATATTTAAATCCGATAAATATAATAAAGAAAACGATATATTATTTTATGTATTTAAATATTTTGGGTAACGATTTGTGTTGTATTTGACAATATTTATATAACGTATATTTTGATATAAAATATATGTTTTTTAAAAACTATAACGTGACGTAATATTTATCTTTACATTAGATATTTTAATATTATAAATGTTTTAATTTTTGGCTATATATTTAATATAATTCCAATAATATAAAAACAATAAGAAATACGCATTGATCTGTTTAATTTTTGCGAAATTAATATATTTTTAGCCTTATAGTAAGTAACATAATTTTTAACTTAGACATTCCTTTTTCATTTTTGTAAAAAATTGTCTAAAATATTTGTTAAAATATTTCTATATATATTAAAATAGTTTTTGTCACGAAAAAACGAGAATATAATATATATGCCTAACCAATATTCCTAATTACCGAAGTGGTCCAATGATTGAAGTTTATTAAATTTTATTTACGGAGTGGAAGAATTAAAAAATCCAAATATCTCGTTAATATATACTATGAGAAATACGATAAAAGTATCTAGCCCTATATGATTTATATTTATCTATTAGTTGATAATCATTTTACTTGAGTGGTAGTATAATTTCTAATAAGTGTTTTAAAAAAATGTGCGTATTTACGTGTTGATGTATTTAATATACTTAAATAAATGCTCATAAATAAATGTATTCAAAGATAGCAAAAAAGAAAATTAGAAACGTACTTTTTTCCAAAGATTATAAAACAAGCGATTTTTTTAATTGTGTTAGAAGTAAATTATTAACTAAAATTTAACTTCTACACATATACGCTTTAACTTGCCAATATTTGAGAGAATTTATCGTTTTACTCACGTAGCAAGGCGATTCAGATTTTAAAGTCAGACAAGAATTAAATCGCTTAGAATGGATAGAATTTAATTCTTACCATAGATTTGAATTCAGCGTCGTTTTTTAAAGGCTAATGTGGGAGTAGAATTTTGATTAAATGTTTTATTTATCGTTTAATATTCTAGAACAAATATTCAGAAACCGTAAAATAAACGTCGCTTTTGAACAAAGTTTCAACGCAAATATAAACGGTCGATTTATACAATAACCTAGAAGAGAGGTTAATAGTTCGAATCTTCTTTTAGAATTTGATTCGTCTAGTATTTAAGTCTAAAGTAATATAAAAAATATATTTTGTCCGATGACGTTTGACCGTATTTCGTAATAAAGTAACAAAATTTTTTTAAAGTAGCAAAATAAGCCAATAGCCTTTAACTTTAAGACACTGTAAATTTATCATTGGGCTTATAAGTTATTACTATTGACGCACTAAATTATCTACAAAATAAAATCTATAATAATTTGATTTTTAGCAAAAGTAGAATATTTTTCCACCCCTTACGAAAAACTTTCCAAATAACGTCATACACATTTATGATTTATAGAAATTACGTACTGACCATTCAGTTACAATAATATATCTTTTTGGTTCGAAACTTCTTTTTTTATTATCGACGAAACGTATATTCGAACATGACAATTCGAACGTGACAATTCGTTTGTTTCGATCGATCTCGACCTTTTTCCTAAAAAATGAAAATACTGATATTGTAAAACGAATAATTTGCAATATATCGATTGAAACGTTAGGGTCCGTTTTCAAAAACGTTCACACCGTTAATCGGGAGATTTTTGAAAAACGATCGTCGCGGGATTGGAAATATGGTATCGTCGTTGTCGTCGTTGCCTCTTTGTGAAATTAGAGACTTGTAACGCCGCAATTGTAACGACGTGACTACGGTTACCCGTTGGATGTTACACAAAGGCGACGAATGAAGTTGTGAAGTAAGCAACCATCGGTGACCAAAGGTGTACGACGATAACGCGAGATCCATGTACGTATTAAGTATCTTACGTGTCACTTTTGTCTCGGGTCTCGTCCTGATTAACCGTCTAGTGGATGCTGCGCAACAACACTGACTCGGAGCGCGCTAAATAATTAAATATATATATGTACGGGCGAGCGCGCACGTACACGTATACATACACACACACACACAAACGCTCGCGCAGGCGCGTATACATTTGTACGCAAAACATTCGCCGACTATCATTGTACAATTTTAAAAAGTAATCGTTTCAAAGGACTACTCCCTCTCACACACGAGAGAGACATTCGCGGAACGTTGGGATCGAAACATGTATTTCGACTGAACTCAACTGAGTCGGCGGGACGTTCATCGGGAATAATAATAATAATAATAACACGATTCTGTCAAGATCGATATGACCCGCTTTTTCCGAGAACACGATCATATCGATATGACATGGACGATATCAAAGGACATTAGGATCGCCCTGAACTTATTGTAGCTAAAAAAAAATGTTTATTTGAACGCGTGACCTATATGTATATTTAATAGTCTATCTTGATCTATATTTGTCCCGTTTGAGACATCAGTACCGTCGAAGACAGAATCAACGTACTTATTAAACAGGTTTGTAGGTACAAAGGTGTGTTGGAACAAATTGCTCGCCGAAAACTGGAGAACATTAAATAAGTGTTCTAAATTTAAATTTCCCGTGAAACAACAATTTTTCGAAAAGTAAATTCGTAACATGGATATTTTCTGTATTTTAGTACGTTAAAATTAGTACATCGTGTAGGGCGTACAATTTCAAAGTAAACGAATGTCCACTTAGGCCATTTACGCGTATTTAGTGATTTACTGCAGGAAAAAAATCAAACTCTAGAATATCGTTATATATATATATATATATATATGGAAATGACAAAGCGATACAATCGTTTTAAATGCGTCCGTTAAAAACTTATCGGAAGGTTTACGAAATTATGATATTTACGAAACGCGCTGTTTGTACGAGAAAAGTTTCAGTTGTAAGTACGACGTTTCAAGTTTCAAATTAGCGTGTGGATGCCAGGCCCAGTCGTGCTTAAGTTCAAGCGCGGAATTTGGGTCAACGTTCAGTTTGTTTAGAAAAATTGATTTTACTACGAGGGTTGCAGAGAACCCGGATGTGAACTTCCGCGTACCACCAGTTGCCTTCCGCGCACCACAGTTTGCGTACCACCAACTGAGATAAACGTTCATTATGGCAGTATCGCAGTATTTCGTTACGTTCATAATCATTACGTCGATATTACTGTAAAGTTTTCTCGTGTTATCCAATCTCGAAGTTCGCCGTACGACGTTAACGTTACCGATTCGTAATTTACGTGAACCGATCATTTTTCCGATTAACGATCACTTTCTTATTAAAAAAAGAAAATCCGTCAAAAAATAAAATTTCGACTAATAATTTTATTCGTGGTCCTCCTCCTCCCTATGTCTTAACGACAATTCTGGTTTTTGTCGAAGGCACATTATTACCGTCCGCGTAGCGATACGGCGAGCAAACGGGTACACGTTTTGTGTTCCGCTACTAAAACACACATCGTTGACGTTACGCCGTTTGAATAACCGTACACCTTATGCGTCGAAAGTAAAGGACACTGTAAGGGCGTGCATATAAAAATAACGCCCGTTATATACGACCGAAATAAATTGTACACGTTCGAATACCCCAACCGGTCGACTCCGTGCTTTTCTGGTATTGCGTCCTCTTACGTATTAGAAACGCCCGTGATTTAACGGCATCGCCCCATGATCGTATTGTAAAGTATTTCGATAAAAAAAGCTTTCAAATACGAATATTTTAAAAATATGGTCGGTTTTTGTTCGATACGAAATACGACGATTGTCGAATGACCGTTTTAATTTTTTTTCTTACGCGTTTATAGAAGTAACCGTGTTATTTTCGTTTATCGTTCCATGTATACTTAAACTTATCGTCCATTGGTATAGCCAAAAATTATCGTGTGTGTCAGACTTCGTTTTGTGCTATTCACAAATTTACGACGTTTCCAAATGTTTTAAGATCTCTCACCTTGTCAAGTATTTAAGTACATGTATAGCAATAAACTTTTCACCAATCACCCACAGCTCTGATCACTTCATAAGTATCCCTAATAGAATTTGAGTAGAACTTTTGAATTTGAGAATTTAACAACACTGTCCGCGTATTTATATAAATAAACTGCCGACTAAAGTGTTTTTATCATTTTTCTGCAAACCGTTCGAGTAACGAAAAAAAAAAAACAAGTAACTAACACGTCGAAAAGAAATTTATTTTGACCAAATGGGTATAAACCATTTTTTGTTCTTTGAAGAACCATATCAAAAGGAATTAAATTCGTTTATTATTATAGTAATAATAATAAGGGAGGAATTGAAGCACGCCCGGTTTACGAAAATGACACCGTTGTAAAAATGTAGGCATTTATTTATCATTGTCGAACGTAATAACTACCGCGTACGTTGGTTTAATATTGTATCACTGTAATAATATTTACATATATTATGACTATATCAAATTATTCGGATGTTTTTATACTGGCGTAAGTTTAATTTTATATTCAATTCCATAATACGGGAAAGTACTTAAAAATATATTTTTATTTTTAAAAACATATATATTTAGCATGAAGGACTAACTCAAAATATTTTAAATAATATTGAAATAACGATTGTTTGCCTCACTGTACTGAAACGTATATATATATATATATATATATATATATATATTAGAGAGGTTTTGATGAATGGATGTTTTAAATGAAAAAAAATGTCGTCCGTTATTTCTTTTCACTATTTAAAAATAGATTCATTTAGTATTTTCTTTCTAAAGGTCCGATGATGTACAACTTTAATTTTTTTTGTCTATGACAATAATTTTTAAATGAAATCACCCCGTAGTGCTAATTCTCTTCTTATTTATAAATTTTTTTTGCTTGTTCTTTGTTCCTCTCTCATTCTCTTTCTAACACAGGCACACACACACACACACACACACACACACACACACACACACACACACACACACACACACACACACACACACATACTCACACTCACACACACACACACACACAATCACACTCTCTTCTCTTTTCTTATACACCACAAACTTATTTCGGTTTAGTTACACAATTCGACCGAAAAGTTTTCTGCTTAATTCAATTTCCGAAAGTCCCCTGTA
>JAIPRN010002004.1:0-36088 GCA_025469175.1 Geopemphigus sp. TES_GeoC_2020 | reverse complement strand
GAATTCAAAGCTATACATATTTTTCGAAATTGTTAAAAGTTCCGCAACAAAGTTCTTAATGAAATTTGTAACAGAAGTGTTTGAATAAAATATTTTGGTTTCCCGAAATAGAGAGAATGTATATTAAGGTTAATTAAAGGGAAGGGTTCTAGGCAATCTATAGTTCCTATAAATAATTTATGCAAATATTTTGTGACTAAATATAAACACCATTCGTGTATTTATACGGAGAGCCATAGCAATGTTCATGAATGCTTCTGGTAATTCAAAAATTGTTCGTCTTTTTTCATATCACACACTTTCTCAATACACACACACACATATTAAAACAAATTTTGGATTTTAATTATTACTTTTAATAGATAATACGTGCATAACCTTAATTATTATTACAATGTGAAAAATTGTACTCCTATACACTTTTAAACGACTAATATTCGTGTTTTCGCGTTGCAAATTCGTCAATAATATTGTCATAGTTTAATACCAATTCAAGTTAAACGAATATTATTCTCATTTCTGTTTGCAACTTAGGTGTCAAGTTAGAATTCGAATAATAGTTTACGATCGTTAATTTACGAACGGCTTCTGCGTGTTACAGTCGTAACCGTTTTATATATATATATATATATATTTATAAATATTCATATTACTGTAGCAACATTGGATCAATAGTCTTCTGAAAAATAATAAACGTTAAAAAAATTCAATAACGTATTTATCAATTACCGTATTTAATAATAATATTTTTAAGGAACACGAGAATAACAACTTATACGTAAAACCATAAATGAAGTTATATCGTTAATATTTTTTTATGTACAAATTTATGTGGAATTGGACAATCGCTGTTACCCGGAATCGGATGTCAATGGTTCCGAATTTCCTTTACGGAAACAAAGTTATGTATGTATTTCCCGAGTATTCGTATCGAAAATGTACCACGAAACGCTAGCGGCGAATACTATTATTTTTCATTTTAACTGCGTCCTAAATGAGACAAACACCTTTGGCGTTATCCTTCATATTTATTGCCGTATTTAATGAACCTCCGGGATATGATTTACGTCTGTCTTCCAACAAGGCCTCGTGAAATTTTAGTTCATATTTCCGTCACATTTTGTATTATCGCTATGACTATTCTTGGTTCTGAGTCGTTAAATTTTATATATTTTTTTTTATTTTAAAATAAACACAAAAACGATGTCGGGTTTATTTTGAAAATTTCACGACGCCTTTGATTTATAACCTTACAATGATAAAGTGGAACTTGATCTCACACCGGTTATATAGTGTATGTACGAGAGAAGTGTTAAAAATAATACGAGTAAGCCCAAATTTCGATCTACTCTTACGTTTATTAGATTAAGACGTCAACAACGTTGCGGTTATGACGCGGAAGTTTAATTTCATGTTCGAACGCTTAGAAATTTTTGAAAATATTTATTGAGAGAAACGTTTAAAAGCGTTTTCGCTCCACATTATATACGTTAGCATCACAAAAACCAGGTTCTCGAGTACTATATATCATTTAATTACCGAACATAAATCTAAACGTATAATCGCTTTAGAAATACAATAACACGCAGTACCTAACCATTTGTAAGCGAATGTAACCATTGTACCGGTGAAAGTTCAAATAAACAATCGTCGTATATGAAACTCCACAAAAACGACTAGTGTAAAACTTGGTTTCTTTTGAGTTATTTGTTTCAAATATTCTTTTTCCCGTATGTTTGCGATACGTTTAAAATGCGTTAGCGTTAATTTCGGACTCTGACAACTAGATTTGGATAAAAATAAAATGGCTCGACGAAATGTGTCTGGACTGGATTACCGTCAGAATACAATTTTTTTATCTAGACAAATACGTAGAACACACAGGCTTATCCATAGATGATAAAAAACAAGAAACAAACAACGAAAATTGAAATGTCATCGTGCTGCGTGAGTTATTAACGTGACAGCCAAGTTCTATGAAATGACCGTAATCATAATACGCGGGCGAAACGATATTTTATTTATGACGAAACCACGCGATATGATTGTATAAAGATACTATAAGACATTTCTGATGACAAATCGTTAATAAAATACGAATGTGTTTACTGTTTGACGAACGCTATAACGCGTAAATAATTTAAGTACCCAGCCCGTCTGACGTAAAATTTACTCCGCCGCCGCAAAATATATGTATAAACCTATGAACTTAAAACTTTTTCGACTTAACGACGACAGCAATAGACGCACGTAAGGTACGTCGACATCAAGCCCGTGCGAAGTCGAGTAGCGAATAAAGCTATATTATTATGTATACGGTCTGTGCACGGTAATCCGTGGTACGGTGAATGGACGCTAAGAGTGATACACTTGTTGTGCATAAAAAGTCATATATTTGCGTACGTATTATTGCCAAAGACTGAAGCGAATAAGGCTAAGTGAAAAATCGTCAAAGTAGACAATGTATAGAACGTTCAAACCACCGATACTTTAGAACTCAAATAACGCGTTTCGAGATAAAGTATAGATTTATTTACCGGGATATTAAAAATGCATTACGATCAACATTTTTATCACGAAATTTTCTCGACGATTTCCCAACTTAATAGACGATTGTTTAACTGTAGATATCCAAACTGCAAATAGCGCGTTCGACCCTCGAAATGAGTTTTCCGTAGCGCACATTGAGATCAAGGCACAACGCGTACACAGCTGCTAAATTGCTTTCTGGCACCCCGAAAACTGTAAATTCACCCACGCCAATGTTTCGTTAAACTCCCCTATGCTCGTTTTCGATACCGAAATTCGCGATAAAACGAACAAACGTGTACACGACAATTGTGCAATACGCGTTATCTTGTACAAGTGTATAGTTATTTTGCCGTCGAATTTATTGATTCGAAAACGAGTAAACGTGTCGCGCGAAATCAAAAAAAAAAAATCGTCTTACGGGTCCGGCGTCATGATGTAGTGAGATGCGTCGGTCTGACCGCGGCGTCCCTGCGCCGTCGTCGACGTCGATGTCGCAGCTGCGTGACCAATGTTACGGTTGTTTTCGACGGCGGCGGCAGCATGGTAAGCCCCAGGACTGTTTGTCATTCCGGCACCGCACCACCGCTACGGCATCGCTCGCATCGAACTCGCGACCTGCAAACAAAACGTCCGACGCGTATCATTATTATTATTATATTCCCATAATTCTCACCGCCCTACCACAAACGTGTCTGCATTCCCCGGACAAAACCGACCAGAATACGATCGTCTTGAAAATTTACCTTTTACGGATATTAACGAATTAACGTATCAATTATGTATGTCGTACGTTCGTATCTTACAGTGTCGAATACACCGAACGAAGGCGCAGAAACGACGACGTCGACTGTATTGATCGAACACGTATTTGGTAATGATGTAAAATGTAAATTCGGTATACCGCAATAAAACCTTTTTGCGAACGGCCTGTACGTAATTAAATTAGGCACGTTAAATCGTCACAAAATTGATCGTGTAACGATAAATAAATAAATAAATTTATTCGGTTTGGCGACAGAACGTAATATTAATCAAGAAAATAACATACTGCGTGTCATTGACACATTAGGTATAAAATGAAATTGAACTCGTCAAATCTATGTAATCATTATGGTCATAACTTTTCGTTATAGCCAAAATCGAATTATCTAATTTACGATGAAAACAAGTTAAAAAATAGATTGGAAAATAAATGAACCTGTGACTATGATACCAAGGATCGACTATATTTTCGTAATTTACGGTAAATATTAATATCAAACCCAGACAACTGCCTCGTTAATGCGCTAGCGTCAAGTAGAGAGACACCGATCTGTGTGTCTGACCTTGATGTCTGAATCTCATAGTGGTATAATAAGATAATTTTAAAGAGTTCGGAAACGCACTTGTCTTTAGGAGTATTGGATAGGAAATTTTCCTGAATTCCACGATCGCGTATTGTCGTTGTGAAAGGAAATAAATAGTTATAAGTGAGAGTGTATCGTGCAATTTTTATCTCTGCGCGTGTTAATAAATCCAACAAACTTAGACATTTTATGCGCGTAGCGAGATAATCTAAACTTGAAAGTTTAACGAATATTTACCCACTTAAAACGAATAACATTTAATTTCGAAAAATATTCGTCGACATTTTTCTGGATGATTATGGATGTAGGATTTCGATAAAATTTTTCGATTTTTCGGTTTTAGTGTACTGGAACGAATGTGCAAGCACTCAAAAATAAGTTTAATTGAAATATTAAAAAACGTACGCCACAATATCTTGGAATAGTAGCTGGTTCGAATTTACTTTCAGCGTTGAATTCAGTTCGTTTCAAATGGTCAAATTTTCATATAGTTTCTAAAACGGTACGAAACGTATACCGTATTTCCGTCTCTTTAACACGTTTCATATCAATTCTATCACATTACTTTTAGTCCCGACTAAGAAACGTTCACGCTAAACGAATATTATTATACTCGAGTTGAATAATCAACGGTGAATTATTATGACTAATAGTTATATTTGTTCTACGTTGAAAACCTTTTAGACTAATTATATATACACTCGTACATTTGAAATAATCGCTTTGGTAGTAAACACCCTAACTCTTATATATATATATATATATACCCACGCGATACAATTAATTATTATTATCATTATTGTTAGGACATAGTTACGCTATATGTTTTTATTTGCCGTTTTGTAGTTAATCTAAAGTATGCCCGCAACCATTCGCACACCGAGCACAGAAACTTTGATAATACTGCCGTGACTTTATGTTATCGCGGCAACAACTCCGTATGAGAAGTCAGTACTACCGATCTACTTATATACCGTCACATAAATTTAATACTAAATACTAGCACACGTTATTATATTCGGACTATATATATATATATATATATATATATGTGCGTATAAATACGCACAACAACCGTCGTGAAGTTCCCGCGTAGTCCGGTTTTCGCGAATATTTGAGATAATAATCGAATGGTTTACACGTACGGGAAATTGAAGCTCACGAAGAAACCCCTAAGTCGTCGGTTTGTCAAAAAACAAAATTTCCTTTTTAATCGGTTTTTTTGTTGATATCGAGAGTTTACGACGGGTGTTTTTTTTTCGTTAATTAATCGCCAAAAATGATTAGCTCTTAATGAAAAATATTAATATAGCAGTAAACTCCCAGGCTTTGTTCGTCATCAAAAATGTCTGGATTCTGGTCTATAGTTCCTAATGTCAGTGTTTAGAAGCGATCAAATTACATTCTTTCAATTCTTTTTGTTTATTAATTGTTTTTTATTTGAATCTATAACGTATCTATACGTTGATTTGAAGATCTATTTTATTTGTACGCAATTGAATTTACGATCCCTACAAATCATCCGTTCGTGTGTATACGTAAAATGTATATCACTGCCGCTTTAGCTCTAATGCAATCCATTAACAACCAAACGAATACGTTATGTACACTCGTATCATACAATGTGATACAAATATGATAAAATGTTAAAAGGGAAATTGTGGAAAGTTTATGATTTATGAACACAAATTACAGAAGTAATCGTTGTTAGGTACGGATAGAGAGCGTTATTCGGACTATATGGGATATTTTCGTACATTATTCAGCGTCGTCTCTATTCCACGCCCGATATCACCCCATTATCACGTTGGTATTTCAGTTTGTTTTATTTTCGTTCGTTTTCGTTTACTTCCGATCGTAGTGTCGAGGCGGGGCGTTTTAATTTTATTCTTTTTATACGTTTTAACGAATATTGAGGCACGACGTTTGTTGTCCGTTTCTATTTGACACATATTTTATTTTGCTTGACGATGTATATGTATGGTCGCCATCGTCAACGTGTAAGCGGGTTTCATTTCGTAATTACTTTTATATTCCATTTTTTTTTTAATTGTTCGGTAATTTTTTGTCTGATATTCCCTCCCCCTCCAAGTAATTTAAGTAAGTTTCCATTGTTATTAGCATGTAAATTAATTCATTCGTTATGCAGTTCACTTTATCGTTAAAAAACACAGCGTACTAAAATTTATTTCCGATCGATTCGGAGACACGTAACGGGCATCTCCGGCTGTCACTAACAGACGGGAAATCCGTTCATATATATTTTTTTTATGTTCATTTTCGCGATTGTATTGATTAAAACGCATTGAATATCAGCGAAACTCGAATTTTCATGACAATTACATATTCCGTCTCCAAATGCTAAATGTTTAAATTCGACAATTAAAATTACTAGGTATCTATGGACGGCAATATATAAATATTTTATGTAAATAACAAATATGGCATGTAATGCAACTCAACACGGACGTAGATCCGTCACACAATATCCAATTGTATTCTTGTCACAATTAGCTTTAAACACAAAGGCCTAGGCGCAGTCGGAAAACGAAAATGAATTAAAATTTTCACATGACATAGTATCAAAACAAAACTGACATGATTATCGGACACGATAATACTACGTTAATTGTTGATAACTGTTGTAGGTAATTTGAAGCGTCGTTTCCGAACAAACTTCGAATTATTATTTTCTTTTATCGCCCCTAAGCGCTCCGTTCGTCGGTTCTAAACATATTTAACGACCGAACTCGGCCGAAAGATTTTTCTCCCCTCGCTATATTATTATAAATTATAACAATAAAGTACGGCGGGACTGCTTGTTCGTCCAACGTAATACGATACACACATATAATTCAAAACTGTATATTAAATATAACTTGTGTACACTATGAAAACTAAAACTAACTTACGGCAAACTACATAATAATAATATATCGTCAAAAATAGTTTGGAAACACTAAACATTTCGCGCCAGTAAATACAAAATCATTTTAATAAATCATGCGGCGTTTTTCACAAATTGTCGACGCAAAAAGGTGGGAAAACGCGCGTTTCAGTTTGTGTTTGGCGCAAAATGATTTTCTTTTATTACGAGCTAACGACTATATGTCGAGAATTTAAACAAATATTGTATCCGCGTTTCTATTCATTTCCAAATCATTTATTGATCATTTTCAAAATGGAAAATATTATAGTTAATATAGAACAGAAAGTGTAAGCTACATTCAAAAAAAAATAATAATAAAAACTGTTTAAATTTCCTGAAAAATAGATCGGCTCGTGACACAAAAACCATTCTGTATTATAAGATGACGTGTGAACGAGCTAGATCGTATAAAATAAAAAGGAGAAAATTACGCGAAAACGCGATATAAAATAATGTAATGTACACTTTATAAACGACTCGTACATCGCGTTTTCGTCAATTTTTGAAAAATCGACAAAAAACAAAATATATCACTTTCCTCAATGTTCGGGTTATCGCGTATTATCATCAATATACGTAAATGTCACGCGCGTGTACGCTTTATAGTTCACGTCGTCTATATAATGTCGTATAATAAAATGAAACGATTTTCAAAATGTTTTCTACTCGAAAACTACAATCGAGTTCTTTATGTTCAAAAGAGCTTACGGACGTTTTTTCACTAAAAATATTGAAATAATGTGACGGCAATAGGAAAATATATTTATAGCCTAGACTAACGACATATTCGCGATTTTCAAGTAAAACGTTTATGATCAAAAAATTCTAAAAAAAAATTTTCTAATACATTAAGATCGCGTGTATTTGTAAAAAAACATTCGTCAAATACAAATTATATTTTCTACGATAGTAAATTTATATTTGATAATGATCATAATTTGAACCACGTTCATCAGAAAGGACAGTGAATTGTTAATAATTTCAGCAATAGCGTCAGCAAGAAGGTAAGTCTTTAATATTTACCATACAGTACCACCCCACGATATTATATGAAGTTTGATACCCGAGAAATATTCGTCGAATTTACAAAATTACCGCCAATAGATTGCCATAAACCCTAAAAGTTTCGTTTAAAATAATCGTCGGTTATCGTTTAAAAACCAAAACCGAAGGAATAGTAGTGTGAATCGGACAAGATAAACGTACATATTTAAAGGTGCGAAAATACAAAATCACTGACGAAAATTATTTTCATTTCTAAAAATGTAGCCTAAATCACAATAAATAAAAATGGACCAATAAAAAACGACGAAGAATTATACGTAATAGTCCTCTCGAAGGCATAATTGCACAATTACTGGACGTTGACTATATGTGAATAGCGCTGCATACAAACGGCTCAACCTTATAGAAAATGATTCAATATCAAACGCGATCCGCTCGTTTACTCCATTTTTCCGCTATAAATTCTAGTATGGCGGAAATAATTTTAGTGACACAAAGGTTAAATATGGTCGTTGCACATCGTTAAATTTCGATGCGTTTGAGACGCGGCCGTGGACAATCGATGGGACTCTTTTTCTTTTGGTTTTTTTCTTTATACTAAGGAGGAAACCGTCGTCCGAAAAACACAATACTCGTTCTTATAATATGTATAATGTTATTCTATTTTACTGTCATCGATCCTAACGTAATATTGTTGTTTTATGTTCGCGACTAAATAACGGTAAATAAAACTCTATTATTTTTCCAGTCAGTATTTACAAACAGTTTGTTATTCCGTTTTATTGTTCGCAAAAATAAAATACGCTCTAATCGTAAAATTCGCGGTGTATTATAGCAATATTTATGCGCAAAATACGATCGATATTTATACAGTATTATTCTAAGTTGAACTTTGACGACGTAAATATTACGTAAAACGAAGTCGATCGAGTTATTCAAAACGTTAATTCGTTTAAAATTTTTTTTACTCGCGAATTCAATTATATTTTTAAACTTATCGAAATTTATTGAAAATAATAACGATTTAGTTAGAAATTATATAGTATGGATTTTTTTATAAACTTTATAGCGTTTGGCACCATAAATATAAAATAATATCGACGGTTATTTTGACGGTGCTATTAATAATGCCGAGTAGAAAATTTTTATTTTTTAACCAAATTGAATTATCGTTTTAAAGTTTACTTTTAACTGTACAAGTCGTAAAGAAAGAACTTTTTCCCTGACTAATATTTATTTGTATGAATTTTGTTTGACTTACTAGTCCTATTGGAAAAAAGTTTAAATTACGTCGCTATAAGTATTTAAGGTTTTAGTTTTTAAATGTCCATAACTCTGGAGTTTAATAAGAACGACGTCGAAATAATATACGAATCGGCTTACCGATACGATTTGTAATAGTCTGGAGTAAATGTCGCCGATTCCGTATTGTATTCGGACAAAGCTTATATATTTATCGGTACCTATGGTGAAATATTGAAAGCGAGAAAAAAACATTTACGGGATCCTAGCAACGAAACGAAAAAGCGACGCGTAAAACAAAAAAAGGACACGACAACAAAATACAAATCGGTAAATGTTTCGGAAAGGATGGTGCCTAGGGAACCGTTTTAATATTAAATTCATTCGGGTGTTTCCTTAGATTTCCGAGGATAAAAGAAAAATGAAAACAGCCGTTTGTAGAGGTATAAAGTTGACAACGAGTTTAATTTATTTATGCGACTCGAGAATAATGCATCAGGCTTACGTGTGCGAAATTATGATGAGTGATATGATAAATTATTCGCGCGTTAAAGAACCTGCTTTGAACATAAAAAAGAAGCCTTATTTGGGCGGAATAATTTAGAAATAAACGTTCCTTGCCGACGGTCTACGCGTACTTAATTCGTCTCAATTTTTATTTTCAAGCTTAAAGTTCCTCGCCCAAAAAATTATTTATTTTTCTACAAGTACATTCGCCGATACACATACAAGTATCGACCGCGTTAAACAGCATAAACCGTCAGACACGAACCGGAGAAAATAGCTGTTAAAAAATGTTTACTAAAAAAATTAATTAATTACTTTATCTAATTGAGTAAGTATGTTTTGCGATAATTTCGGCCTAGACGTATTATAATATACAAGACGAATAGACTCGTCGAATTCCAAAAACGACACGAATGAAAGTATTAAAAACGATTCGCGTTTAGTTACTATACGTATGGCGACGAATGTTCAAGGGACGAACCGGGACGTGACAGGCGTTTCTGTTCATATACTAATTATAAAACACGTGTACAACGTAGTCCGACTAACGTAATATATTTTTAATGAGTATGAATTCAGAGCGTATTGTGCGAACGCTTGATGTAATAACGTAATATAATACTGTCTTGGTTACAATTATGACCGTCGTGCGAACGTCCGCGCTGACCCGAGAGTAAAATACGACGGTATTACGAGATCATAAAATTAACGCGATCCGGCGGGTTTAAAAGGGAAAGGTACATATATAAATCTATATATATATATATATATATTTATATCCCGGGGAATATAATTTGGGCTCTCGGCGCTGCGAAAAACGATTACTAAGTACGGTCGAGACCGAGATTTATAGGCGACGGTGGGATATGCGCCACGGCGCTACATAAGAAAAAGATAAAGGATAGAGATCTGTTCCTGGCGTTATCTATAAGGTAATGTTCAACGAAAGGACGAGTCAAACAACAAGGAGGAGTGGTGGAAACTCTCGTAAAAAGGATTTATCGACTGTATGAATGTGTCTAGTGGATGAACGTACAATAATATTATGTATACTACAGAACGGTATTAACGAGGAGCAATGTCAACATTTGAACAATCCGAATACAACAGTAAGAAGCGTATTGTTCGTTTTTATTTTGTTTTAGAAAAATTTTAAATTAAAAAACACCGAACCGAAGTTGTTGTATATGTCGATTCGAATGGATCACTCGAAACGTTGCTAATGAACTGTATTATTAGGCAAAATTAAAATCCGGCGATAAATCGTCGATTTCGAAGTAAAAGCGCTTATGAACGACAGTTTGCTTGATATTTCGTAGTAGTTGTTTGAAGTTCGAGAATGAAATACTTAAGAAATATCGGGAAAGAATTTTTTTTAAACATTTAGACCCATATGATACCTTAACTTTTTGTTACTTAAGCCGTATCGAATAGCGATGTTTTTTTTTAACATTGGTTTTCGTATATTAACACAAAAACAATATCAACGAAACATTTCACCAAAAATGTTCTCTCACAATATTAATAATAATAATAATTCAGAAAACTGGTTGAGGAATTAAAATTGTTTCCCTCAATTAAATTTTATTCGTTTCAAGTAATTATATTTTTTTCTAGCTATTAGGTCTAAATCATCGTACTGAATATATAAAACGACTAAATTAACGTATACATGCTTACACCAATAGTAATTAGGTCCACGATTTACTTTTCATACAATAACATCAACAACGTGTACTCGTACACATATTGCGAATTGGCCAATCTAAATTAAAATAAGAACAATGCCGATACCTTTAATTTAAATACTGATATTGCGAAACATTGACTATTTGTTACTTGCAGGAAACACGGCATTTTAATTTTAGTACTCGCCCCTACGCGAACCGAGTAGAATAAAACGATTAATCTTTTTTTCTAGATATTAATCGCAATTTTATTTCGAGTGCCATTATAGTATTATAGCCGCCATCGCTTTTCGAGATAAGTTAATCATAATATAACGCGATATTAAGACTATAAAATTAATGGACAGCACAAAAACGTATAATAAAAGGATGTAGCGGTGTTGCTATTTTTGTAGCTTTTATTATAGCTTCAACGACAGGAACAAATCTTAAGTAATAAATATTATATAATGAATACGACGCGATCAGTGGCGTTATTTTTGACGAAATGTTTGGTGTTGCATACTATATTCAATTGGCTTAACCCTAATAGTTGTAGTACAACCAGATTTCGACCATTACATTTCGTTTTGAATTTATAATTCTTAACAAATCCGAAAATTCCAAATTCTCATTATATTAAAATCAGGTCAACATAAATCGCTATGATTTGAACAAAAAAATACTGATTGTCAATTTTAAGATAAATGAAGACGAAAATCAAAATTTAAACTTATGGAAACTCAACGTCATTTTAATTAAGCACGTTCAAACAAAATGTAATGACAGCGCTCTTTGTAGGTATATAAATACAAAATTTAATTTAATCGTCAGAATATTAATGTTAAATCAAATAATATACTGATTGAGAAAACAATTTTGAAATAATTTGAAAATGATCTAATTAAAACCGGGAGTTCTTTTTGGAAAATAAATGATTTAATTGGTTTAAATTGTAGCTGAAGTAATGTACGTATAGGTTTTACAATTCTTTGTATTATTTTAGTATGTTTGTAAACAGTTTTTCATGTAGAAGTGCTTAATGATCTCAATATGAGTTAAGTTCCAGTAACAAATTATTAGCAATTTATTTAAAACACTTTTTAATTTTCTCTGCAGTTTTCTTAAGCGTTAATAAAAAAAACTGAATAAATACTAACATAATCCAAGAAAACTGATTACATTTTAATTTTAAACGTGTACAATTTTTGTATTTTTTAAAAACTCAAAATGTGCTTGGTAAAAATTTATCAGTATATAACACAATATTTATCATATGCATTAATTTTCGTTCGGAAACGTATTTTAAATAAAGTAATTCATCATTCCTTTCGAATTCAAAACAATAATTAAACTCTGCAACCTCTGTTTATGTATGGTAATTAAACTGAACTACAATAATGCTACTTCTTTGTGTGAATATATACATATTCCTTATGCATAAAAAAGCAAGAACATCTTCCAATATTTGCAAATAACATTATTTGATCAATAACTTAATCAATCTTCACCTATGCTGTAATCATTATACTACGCTGATTCATTCTTTATTTTTCTATTTGTTACATAACATGAAAAAGTTATTCAATACTTTAGTCCTCAAATGAATATTAATCTTTTCAACTAATAAGAAAAAGATCTTTCACGGGGATATTTTTGATAAGATTGAAAACGAAACGTTAGTTATACGTTCTAGATATATGGTGTAGCCAGCAAATTATATTATCCGACAAAATTCGCCGCTTAAAAACCTTGGAAATAATAACGTTAATTGTATAATTTTCAAACGTACACGTCCAAATATTTGTAAATACGTAAAAAAATCTGTTTTACACGTTATGAATGTATATATATTTGTTTTTTATTATTTGTTTGCACTGAAAAAAATTCGAAAGCGTGCGCGTCAAACCGTTGGCGAAATATGAGCGGCAAAATGATTGGCAAAGGGTGCGACTACGGACAATAACGGACGTTTTGCATATTACGTAGTCGAGAACTCGATAATATAAAACTTGATGTGTCTTCTCTTCCACCCATCACGTCTCCCGTCTAATGCGGACGGTCTACTGAAATCCTCTCCATCCCGCAACACGGCGCACAGATGGTCCACAAACCTGACAACTGGATAGTTTACGGTTTCCTTGACGCCATATGGCGTCGTCTACGCGACGAGAGGTTGTATAATGTCCAAGACTGTAATCTACACCAATGTATAATCAACCGACCAAACGATTTCCGCGGACAGGTTTCTGACAAAAACCGAATAAAACAAAATTCCAAGTAATACAAAAAGAAATTCGACGAATCTGGTTTTACGCGCTATATTAATGCCTGTGACTTGATACCTCGTGGAAATTCGAAAATACAGACCCTTTGTCGTTTATAGACGTAATATATTAACTTGTAACCCGATACCGCTCCACAGTGATACCGGACTTAAATTGTAATAAATATTTTTGAAAAACGTTTAATAATAGAGCTATAAAACCAATATTTCAAATCTATCGATGTCGAGTTATTTCGAGGAGATGGAGGGAAAGGAATGAACACATCGCGATAGGATAGACATATGGCCGAAGTTGCCGACTATTGCGTTAGCCACGCACACGCCTATAGTCTCGAAGCACTAACTAATCGATCGCGTTGTTTCTGGTTTTATTGTTATTTTTCCAGCGTAAAGTACACTCGAGAGCGAAAAAATAAAGGCGAATTTTCGTAAACCAACGTTTGATGACGGAAGGACATTATTAAAACGATTTAATAAGATTTGATCGTCGGTGTTCGAACAGTGCGTCGACATTTCGTAGAAGCTTTTAATTAATTAGCGTACGAACGCGAAAAACGATCGTCGATGGGAAAACAAACGATAACGGTAATCACGATTAATTTCAATCAAAATAACTGTGCACGCGATACGAGAATTTACCGAAACGGAGAAGGGAAAAAATGATTACATTACTACTATGCACACGTGCCGTTTTCGGTGGACAAATGGGCAAACATCAATTCCACGGCGAAACGTTCGTGTTTTCTGGAGATGTTAACAACGATTTACGCGCGATATTAACCTCCAGTTGTGTACGAAGTAATTACCGCCGGACGTTAACCAAATACGTTGGGGCTATTTTCGACACGTTGATGGAAATTTATCGGTAGAAATTTACCGGCACGTTATGTATTTCGTGTGTTTCGCCGTTCTTTTTCGGCCTAACGTGGCCAAACGTGTTTGTACAAACCCGCGACTACGGAAAACATTTTCATCACGCGTAATGCCGCATGCATGGTGAATAGAAAACACGTTTATATACACGGCCGATGACGAGAAGGTAACTTTACATACGAAAAATACGAAATCGAAATAATCGAACGTTTGTACGCTACGTGTTTAATAATGATGAAAAACGATTTAAACGAAACGAAAAACCAGCTTATTTGTATTTTTTACCGACAATTTTGAAATTTACAAACGTACGAATGTAGCATAATAAATTAACATTATTCTTGATTATTGTGAATCGCTATTTTTTTTTCTTAATAGACTCCCATAACGTTTAATCTCATTTATATTTAGGAAACTGGAATGAATCTCGTTTACCAAAAACTAGGATTTTTATTTTGTAAAAATTTCAAAATTTCGTAATACTTAAAAAAAACCATTAGGTACAATGACACGAAATGCATATTGAACAAGTAACGCAAAACGTGCTAAAAATAATATTGATAAATTAAAAATTATTTATTTTCTGTTAACCCATTTCGTTATCATAACTTTTATTTCCCAACTAGTATCTTTGTTCATTATTATTTTATTTTTGGATTTCGCTTCACGTCCAACGTACAGACATAGATTAATACACTTCCTTGTAATCAACCAGCTAATTTTTTGAACGTATAATTGGAAGAGCCGATATTTACATAGTTTTACATATTTTTATTGGTTAGTGAAAAAAAATCGCTATATGAACGATATTATTTTGCATGTTTTATCATTAAAACGGTTTTTTTTTAATTAAGAACGCTTAAACCATATGGTTAAACCCATCCCCCTAACTTTTCCGCTTTGCTAATACTTCTTTTCAATTCAAATTTCTTCGCTTCAATTTTACGATGTTTAAAAAATTGTTCTTAATGCGATTTTCTCATCAAAATTATAGCCTATCTGGTACTTTCTAACCCATCGTCATTCAAATAAATAAACTACGTTAAATTATACACAAAAATCTTCGATTTTCGTCTAAGACGCGCTACCGACTTATGAATATAATTATACTGTTGCGAGTTATGTAATGCCTAATAATAAATGTATTAATGTTCGTCTAGATACCGTTAATTACCTACGATACATATATATAATTTCATATTATTAATGTAAGTGCTATTATACATACGTATTCTTGAGAAGAGAAACTTACATATCTGATAAACCTTATATTGTTCCGTTTGTTTCCAAAATTAATTTGATATACAGTATACTATGTCAAGCTATATAAATTACGTATCATTTATTATTCTCGCAAGATGTTTATTAATACAATTTTTTCTGGACGTATATCGTCACAATAATATTTTATACGCGTCCATTTCACAATAACTGTCGATAGCGAATTAATTAATATCGAAAACGCCGCATTATTATCGACCATTCTTAAAACGCGAAATTCGATCGTCACAAATATAAATAACGCGTTGTAACGGACTTTCTACGTACCTATCCGTGATAATATGTCGTTTTTTCTTTAATGGAAATACGAATTTAAATAAAGAAAAAAAAATTACAAATTCAAATGAAAAATTACGAAACTAACGAATTAGATTTATTTCGCACCTTGTTTGCTAGATGAAAAAAATTAATATTAATTCCTTATATACCATCCGCATAAAACCGTATTTCACTGCTCTTGGACGCATAAAGCGTTTTGTTTCTTCGAATTAAATATTTACTTTTCAACGTGTAGAAATTGTATTGAAACGATTTTTAGATCTTGACAAAAACTGAAGATTTAAAAATAAAATTTTTATTACCTGAATTTGAGAACGAATTAAACGATTATTCTTAAAATGTATACTCAATTTTTCTTATGGTCTCTTCAATACGTTGTTCTAAATATATACAATATTGATAAATCATGGTAAATTTGATCGTCATTAACATATTTTTACTCCGAGTCGCCTAGAGTATATACGGAATATTATTTTCATGAACTACAATCAATCTTAAATTATTATGGTCATCTATACGATCGTATAATTAATTTTTCGGATAAAATCAAAAAAAATATAATTTACAATGTGTTGTATTATCTTAATAAGGCTGTATATAACGCTGAATTTTAAAATAAATAATAATTAAATTATTATATTCATAACTAAATAAAATAAATTATATATATATATATGAAATTTTTATTATAGTGTATAGTGTATTTTATTTCATCATTAAATTTATAGCCAATTTATATATGTATTATAGCTATAATATGTTAGTAGATCCTTTTATAAACTACTCGAGAATATAATATTAATCACTTGGTACAAAATATTTTTGACTCATTTTTTGTAAGCAGATTATTATAATCCTCTTATACTTGTACATTTTTCAGCTATTTCATTACAACTCTAAAAATGTTCTCGATTTTAAAATTTTATGCTGTAATTTTCATTATCTCTTCATTTTGTTCTATTTGAGTTCAATAAAATTATCGAAATATTGTATTTATCAAAGGGATATTACTAAAATACATTAATAAATTGCACATATGTAATTTCTATAAAAATAATGTACATTTCTGTGGATCGTCAAATTTTTTTATTTAATCATTTAAACCGTTATTCCGCTTGAATTATTTCACCATTTTCCTTTTAATATAAACCGATACGTTAACGCCAAAAAATAACAGTGCTATAGTGCCTGGTACTAAACATCACAAAATATTACAAAATGAGTTTAATTTAATAACGACATACATTACTACCGATGTTTCTTTACACTTTTAGTGACTTTGTAAAAATTGAAAGAAAAATCAATTCGAAGTAGCCCGATAGGATTTTACCGACGAATCGACTCTTTAATTTACGAGTGTATGAGGAAAATACCAGAATTAACGAATTCCAATTTCGTTCTATTTATTATAGTAAGTTTTTTTTTGTCTCATAAACATGATCGATGTAATACAAATATAATTTGTCAAATGTTACCAATAAATAAAATATATCCATATATTAAGTATGTCATTTATCTTTTCAATAAACATTTACTCATAATACAAAAAACAGACGAGTTTTACGTATATAAACAGCGATAAACAATTTCAACGGAACATAATAATTCGTATCTCGCAAATAAATGATTAAATATAAAAAATCGTTCGAAAGTATTTACATTTACACTGGATTAGGTACATCGTTCTGTTTATGCCTTGTAAGTTATGAATCGATATCTGTCTCTTAAAATCACGACCACCGTATTTTCCCATGAATGGTAGTAGGTATATAGAAATCATTTATATTGTTTAAATACTTTGTCAGTTTGTTCGGGTTCAAGTGAAATATCTTTTCAATATGAAAGACGTGAGGTTTCGCAAGAGACGGAAAGTAGTTAATGCATATAGCACACTAGAAAACTACTCAAATCGAGAGGTGCTCAAAAACCGACATTGAACATCGTTGAATTTTCAGTTTACACGGTATAAAACGACTGTTATTATTATATACTGAAATTCAATAACTATTTAAAACAATATATCTGCACCCGGTTTCATAAAAATAACTATTTTCATAATTTTTTTCATTTATCATTAAAATAACGCGGTAACAAGTTATTATAATATTTCCGTACAAAACGTGTAGTTCGCGAATTGCCCTAGGAAATATGTATTCATTGGAAAGTGCAACCACGAAACACCTTAATCAATAAATCAAATTACAATTACAAAATATACCTAAAGTATACTTTTATATTAAATAGATATTTAACGATTTTAAAAACTGACATTTTAATAATAAAAATGTAAATTACAAAATCAGATAATTATAAATAAATTTCGCAAAAGAGAAAGCAAAATTAACTACGAACTTTATTATGTTAATTGTTACTTAAAGATAACGTTCGTTTAATTAAGAAGAAAAAGGGGGAAATATTTTCGAAAATTTCTGAATTGTTATTAATAGAACCACTATACATTTATTAAATTAAAAATAGAAGGACTTCGCCGCTTTAAGAAATTTAAACTCAATTACGAGTAACGTCCCCAAATAGTCCTACCACATTAAGTATTTTAGTAGAAAATAATATTTTCAAAAATAGTCGGCTTTATAGTTTTAATTATCTTCAAAATAATTCAAATCTGATAAAATGAATCTTAAATCAAATCAAGTACCAGATAATTTAATTTATAAAATTTATAAAATAGTTTATGTATAATATAAATTGTTTTCAAAAATTAACCGTAATTGCGTTGAAATTAATAAAGTTCAAATAAGTAGATTGTTTAATTTTTAGAAACCAAAATTTAATTTTAACACAACTTTTTCATAATAATCCACAAAGCTACATCTACAGCCTATAATGTATTGAATACAAAAAAATAGATTCAAATAGAAAAAACGATTATTTCATCAGTCATTTACTTTTTATAATGTCTATAAATTAATAGTTATAAATTTTATAATTGGTGGACAACTCGGATAGAAATGATTAGTTTTTATTTTCTTCATAACGTATCAAAAATCAAAAATTGAAATTATTTTATTGTTTTCTAAATTCGATAAAAAATAAGGTTAACAAAACTACAATTTTGAAAATTCTTAAAGTGAAATTCGATTTAAAAAATTTTAAAATTAGCATCAAAGAATTAGAGTTTTTTGTTAACTAATTGTCAAAAAACTTGTCATTCACCACTATTTACTGGCTTCGGATCTATACTTAAACTGTTACAGGTCTTATGGAACAGTTTGATATATTTTATGATTATTTTCTAAAAAGTTTTAATAAAATGGTCCAGTTCATATTGTGATATAGTTATAGAAGTTTAGAATTGGTACTCATAAACGACATTGTATAAAGATCCCCGAAACAAGATTTGTACAAATGATCAAATACCAATTTTATAAAAATCCATAGTTCTGTTAATAGAAAAACCACCATATCTATTTGGGAAACATATTCCAAATAATTCCAAACGACTAAAAACAGAAAAAATCGATCGATAAATATTGTTAACGAGTGTCGTAAATTTTTGTTTTTTACTTCACATCGGAGTCCCTCGAAGTTTTATTCTAGATTATTCGGTGTTTTTGTTAAATGTACGATACGACCGCAACTACTAACATTTGCATTTAATTCGTTGGCGCGAAAACAAAACGTGACAAACGATTTATACATTGTACACAAAAGGGTAGTGAAGGGGGTGATAATTCGTAATTTAATAATTTAGGTGCGTTCCTGTTTTTGTTTATTATATGGCTTTAGAAGCGAAAACACGATAAAACCCAAGTAAGATCCTAAAACTTGGAAAACGTTTGGAAATTTATTTTGCTATCACTTCCGACGGCAATCGAAGTGAATAAATTTCAAAATAATGGGCACGAGGTTAGTTAGACAACGAAAAACCCTCGTTACAACATTTCCCCACTTTTAGTGTTATTTTGTGTATACAGAATGGATATAATATATATATATATAGTGAATACTCCTGTAATGTACTGTACGTTACATAGGGCGTGGTTAGTAAGTAGTAATCGGTTACGAGTGTTGGTTACACACATAACGCACATAGATTCTTCCGTCGATGTCACGACAACGACGACGACGACGAGTATTACCACCATAATGGTGTAAACCATGGTGGAGTGTAGTGATCGAAATAGCGAGAATGAGGGCAAATGTAAAAACCGTGTATGTGTCTCAGCTAAGGTTTTGACGCTGACAAAGCGTTAATGTCGAATCAATACGACACAGTGGCATATCGTGTATATATAAATGTATATGGGTACTTATGTAAGCTGTACGAGACCTAAATTCTTCATGTGTTTTGTGTGTGTGTGTGTGTGTGTGTGTGAATGAACAAGGACGTCCAAACTCTATCGTAGAGTATTCTGAATTATCGGTTTTACTATCGTTATTTTCATGTACCAAAATATGTATAATTAAAGGTAAATATAAGAATATGTTACACGATTGATTTACTGTATATATAATAACGAAAGATATTGACGAGAATTAAAAGAACAACTTCGACATATACGCACAACTATATGTTAATTGTTTAGAGTTATTAAAATTGCGGGATAACTTATAAATTCGTAAACAATTACATCCCAACATCGATACATTTAATAAGCTTTTAATTCAATACGTTATTTAAACAATATAAAAATGAAACTTATCGTAATAGTATTTTAATTTTTAAAATCTGTATTTTAGGTTCGAAATTTGCTCGAATTAAAACCATTATTGAGATAACTGATAATTGTAAACTTGACCGAACTAAGATCTAAACACCAAACAAATATTTTCGCTTAATAAAAAAATTGTCCGCCAAAGTAAATTCACGAAATTTTTCAAACACCAATGTAAACCACAATTTTTCTATACCAGAATGGTTTAATTTTTTACAACGTAACCATTACCTTTGTTCAAATACGAATTGAAAAATGTTTCGAGTCCATACAATAAAATGGTTCTCCTCTGATTCCCTACGTAATAAACACTTTTCGTTATACACCATAAATATAAGCGTAATGATTTTCCGTTGTTATTATGTATTTTTAAAATATTTTCCTTTGCTTAAACGACGATCACACGGCGCATCGTATATGCAATTTTGCTACAAGTACACGCAACTCGGGACCAACGTAATATTTTCTCGAAAAATTATGGAAATCGTTTACTTTAGCCATTTTCTTTAAGCCTAATCACATTACGTTAGAATAGTTTTTCGGTTTACCTATATAGTATAAATAGAGAAAAATAAACGAATAAAATGATGAAACTCGTATAGAGAGTACCGGCCTATTAGGAAATGTTTCGGTTTGCCGATCACCAATACGCCGCACCTATGACGTACGCGAAAATTGTTATCCATATTCTATTTATAGTTAAATAGAGTTGTGGTTTTGGTGACAAGAACGGACTTTTCCCGTAATTATTTTCATCGATATTCCGTTTTCCGAAACAATATCTCCTACGGATAACTATTCGATCTAATACGCGTATGGTACGACAAATTACGATACGACCGTATTATGTACGCGTTATATATTATATAACAAGCATGAGTATGAGACCGGTGGGAATAATAATAATAATAATATAGGTACGTGTTTTGAATAGGGCAAACATGTAATTTCGGTTATACGAATCGAGTGAAACGCGAAAACCCGAAATTTCATAATCGCGACGTTAATTAACTCGTATAAATACGGTGTGTAGTCATACGCGCATACGAGCCCAACTTTATAGTATGTATAATACATAGGTGTGTTACTTTCCCAGACATAAAACATACTCGTATCGTGGTATGGACAAATAATGAAATTTCAAAATTTATAAGTTTAAAAATCAGTGCTCCGTGATATTTTCAATTATCGATCGTTCATAATTAATTAGTTCGAAATTCCAAAAATAAATAACGTATTATTAATACACAATAACCGAATTTCACCGTAACGTATTTATTTCAAATTAATATTAAGTTGAAAATTGAAGGCGATAAAATTTACTTATAAATATTATATTATCGTAACTCGCGACATATCCTTTTCCAACTGTGCCTATCTCACGGTACAGTAAATACCGATGGTTGTTTCCTACAGTGGCATAATAAGGTTCTTTGTACTGGGGTGGAATGAACTTTCTGTATATTTAAATATCCATAAGACGTTAAGCTTTCCAGTCGTAAAAACCGTTTAATTTATCTATTATAATAAATTACATTTTTACACGAAAAAACGTTCACGAACAAAATGAAAATACACGTCGTTGTAATCAAGTACGTTCGCCCCTTCGCTTTATTTCTAAAATATAATTGTATTAAATTTAACTTCGCGAAACGTGAAAAAGTCTTTTTGCCAATCTGTTTTCTAAACATCGTTAGTCATAAAAATGTTTAAGGATAAGTCGTAGTTTTCGACGAATTATTGGAGTTAATGAAAATATTCGTTTTTATCAATAGCCATAAGTGATCACGTCTAATGTCAATCGATTAAAAAAATATTTGACTTTAGAGAAACTTCAAAAATGGTTTCGAAATTAAAATCGTAACGTAGTTACAATTTTTATACGCTGAAATTCTTCTATGAATTATATTTACAAAATAGTTACGTTGAATTGAAAAAAGAAAAATTTTAAAATTATTTCCTGTTTCTCTACAACGCAAATAAAATTTAAACTACGCGTATTACAGTGCAGAAGAGTAACGGCTGTTTAAAATACAAAATATGAAACGTAGAAAATTTATTTATTAATTTATTTTTAACAAAACCAAAATCATTGGATTCATTATATTTCCGTGGCACATACAATACGTATAGTGTTACTAATAATATGAATACTAATTTGCTTCACGTATACATTTTTTTCCAAATTTCTAATCGTCGGTTATATATTATAATGTATTAATTAAATTTTATACAACTCAGACGGATCGTTCGAAGTGACGTTTGTAGTAATATATTTATGCAAGCGAGAACTTGTATTAGCCAACTGGACGAACGACAATATCACTATATCATTCGTTATAACGTGTTATTTTTTTTATATTATTTTTACGTGTCATTTATTTGAACAATTATGAGTTTGAAATAAAAAAAATTACGTTCGTTCTCATGATGCCGCAACAATTCAACTTTGAACATATATTTCAAAAATATTATATTACCTCGTAAAATGACGAAATTAAAATCGAAAGGGGTATCTTTTTTTACAAAGAGCATTGTTTCGTTTAATAAATGCTGAAATATAAATTCGACATGTACATAAGGTGGAAGAAAAAAGATTAACTTTTTGTATGGTATTCGATGCGCAATATAATAGTTCTTAACCTTCTTTTTATCCGAATAAAATAACATGAAGTAGAGTTGAATTTCACAATAAATTTAAAATATTCAAAAAACATAGTTCATGAATATTACTACAGAGTAATTGCTCGTAAATTTATACACTGAAAACTTTAACGTGTAGTAGAGTTTTTATAATTTCTACACCAGATTAACGTTAAGCAGTAATCAAATTGTAAATAATTTAGTTATATACGATGAAAACATTACAGCGGATTCCATTGATACGATATTTCTTATTTATTGCTACAATCTGACCAGCCTATTAACCATGAAATAATCTAATCCGGTTTTCTCGGTAATAAAATTTTGATCTTTTGATAAAAAGCCTCTAATCACGTTATCTGACCTCCTAGATAACGTTTAGATACTCTTTGCTAGTGTAACCATTCGCAACTTAATGCCGACTCAACGAAATCTCTCCAAACAACGTTCATTCTCTGAACCAAACATTTTTGGAAAATTGAATGTACCGTAGATATTCAATAATTTAAAAAAAAACATAATTTTACGGCAAATAGAATACGAATCTTATAAAAAAAAATATTTTTTTATATATTGCGATAAAACGAAAATAAGGTATTTGACAATTTAGTCAAATACGTTCCGTGCGAAATTTCAACTCGAAAACGTGTACGAGTGACATTCCTATAAATATATATCAAGGAAATGTGTTCACTGATAAAATAAATAATAACGAACACTTCGTTGTAAAATCAATACAATTTTCGCTCAGCTCGGAATCTAAAATAAATATAACATATGACTTTCTGGTTGTCAAGTTACCTTGTTTTTTTTCTCCTGTACATATGTGTAAATAAATTGTCTTCCACAATTGTATGCTACGTATTGTGCTCTGAATTGTTTATATTTATCACCGGATATAATATTATCAGACATGGAGGTGAACATAAACGATACTCAATATTTATTCGTACAAATCTTCGTTTAATATTTTTACGAATTTTCACTTTTAGAAAATACGCAAAAACAAAACACAATTCGTACAACAGCGACAAGTATCGAAACGAAATTTCGCTTCAAATAATAACGTCAACGGTAAATCGGATGTTTTTTTTATTATCCATTCCTTAAGTAATTAACGTTTTTTTTGGGGTTTTATATTTACAGGCATGGAACATGGTGGACCGGATCTTGTTGAAAACACTAGAGAAATGAAAACGTACTACCAAGCTTTAAAGGACCATAGGAATAAAATGTCAGGTACGTACTCGAATTAACAACGGTTGAATGACTGATTATAAAATGCGTGGTTCTTTTACTATCGTTAAAAAGCTATGGTTAAAAACTTAATTAAAATTGCGGAACCGTCGCACGAAGAATATATGGAAAACGCGGTGAAGAATAAAACTTCAGGTGAGTTTCGCGCATCAACAAACAATCGTGTTTCACTAGATACATATCGCGTTTATTTAAATACAACGCAACGATAATCCGTTGAGGAAAGAATCATTGTCGATCAGTTAACTGTTAATAACCAATACAATTCGTGGTGTTTCACCTATTTCGTTACGATGATCGATTTTGATTCCATTAATATTTTAGTGAAACAATTAAAATCCGAAAGGTAAAACATTATTAATAATCACCGAGAACGAAATGTACTTGCACAAAATAATTGTTATTTTAATAATTTTCTACGTACCGTTTTTCAATACGAATTCGAATTGTATTTAAATTCTTAAATAGCAATTTTCTCGTCACAAGAATTCGTCGGCAATAATTGAATTATATTTACCGAAACTGTTAAGTGATAATATATTGACTTACTTTGTGCGTTATCAAAGGACTCCGATTGATCTAAATAGAATATAATGAACTAAAACGTCCATAGGACACGTAGGAAAATATGTTAATTTATTCCAAATTCGTTCGTAGTAAAATACGTTAAATTTTATATTTTGGCAATCGTAAAAGGAAAACGATCGAAAATGGAATACGAAGTTCCACTTTTCGTGGAAACTCCAATGATTCACGACATCAGCCAAGTTGTGGACGATGAATTTAGAGATCACCTATGCCGCAATCTTCCCGGGAACAAAAGGAAATTATTCGATTCACTGGCAAGTATTTAAACGCTTTCACATTAAAATTCATATTGTGGAAAGTGTATTTCAAATTGAATGTCAACGATGTAAAAAATAAAATATTAATGATCGACGTAACGGCAAAAACACGTGCAGGAGCTAAAAAAGCATTTATCATTGATCGAACACATTCGGCGCGCGGAAAAAGACGTGATGAAAATACAAGAACGCCTTTTAAAGGCAACGGGTGACGATGAAAATGGCCAGGCCAAACTGAAGCCGTGGAACATTGAAAATTACTCGCTATTTGATTATCCGCGGGTGTTAGGGGACAATGCGAAGAACGCAAAAGGCCGTGAGTATCGTATGCGTTATTGAACGCGATTTTTCAGTACGTTACATTTTCCACGTGAAACTAGACGCTTTAAATAACAATGCCGACGGGAAAGTGATTTGCGGTGAACACGACGAGCTGAGACGACTCAGGCTACGTTTAAATGAAAAAAGACCCAGGTTGGCTATTATGCGGATATTCAGGCGCGGGAAAATAATAATATTTGATTTAGGTTGAACATGGAATACTGTGTACCCGAAGTTACGCGAAAATGTTTTACGATGGAACATCCCAAAGATGACACACGTCTGACCGTCAATACCAACGTTGTATATTTTGAATCTTATAGGCCGGGAGGCACTTACAAGGCAAGTATATCAATTTTGTACCAACATTTACGACGTTTTCTGTTAACGTACACATTTTTTTTAAAATACCGTAATCCGACCTAGGGTAAAAAAAAGCGTTTCTTTTTTAACAGCATCACACACATTTTTTAAATGAACCAACACTGCTCTTCTATTACGCTCCTAAGATGATGAATATTTGATTGTACCCTTTTACACCGTGATCGGTGTCTATACTTTTAGATTTGATTTTAAAATTACTTTACGTTCAATTTTGAGAGTTACGGTATATTTTTTAAACATTATAGAACATATATACATAAAAATCCGATATCAACCCATAAAATATAAATTTTCATTAATTCAAGTAGTTGGATAATACATAAATTATTACTGAGTACTTTTTTTTCAAAAAAAGCCATCATACCCCAATACGAATCCCGAATTTTTTTTCCTTATAATATATAAAGTATAAAAATTGGTTGTATTTGCTTACATGAAATAAAAAAAAGAACGCTAAACAAAATTCGTATCGTGTTTTTGATGATACTACGAATATAAATATTACATGATAGGTACAATAATTTGCTTAATTTCGAGGCCGAAATTCGACCAAATAAAAACTATTTTCGTCGCCTATAGAATGAATAGAAAACGGTAAAAACAGAAATAAAATTGCTTAATTTCGTCTTGCATCATACTTCGGTATACGTTATATCACTGTACTTTCATTAACTTAGACAATTGGTAAATTATTCAAAACGTAGAAATTGTATTGTAATTAATTGTAAAAAGTTAGGTTTAAAGATATTAAAAATTACAATAACAAATAGACACTATAAAATAATAAAAGCGATTTAAAAAGGTCACAAAACTACAACTCATTACAGATTTAATTAGGAATCGGTACGTAATATAATTTTGTGTAAATAGCTAATTTTGTATAAATTAAAAACTAATGTTTTCTTTCAAATATATATTAAATTTCAAGTTGGAATAAATTATTTAAGTTCAAGATGAACGGAATGAGTTATAAATTTAAGGAGTTTATTGTTAATGCAAAAACTTGACTGAATCTATATATATATATATATATTATAGAAGGCAGTTTTCATTTAGTAAAAATTTAGTTTCAAATTTACCATTGAGGTAATTTTGAGATACAATATATACCTAAAATAATGAATACAAATTTGTATAAGAAATCATTTTTATAACAGATTAAGCACTCGGAAAGTTTTAATTCAGTAAGTGCCATACTCCATTTCTAAATAATAAATTTTCTTTTATTTAGCATTTTGATTTCAAAATGGTAGTACATTATATTTTCCAAATACATCGTTCGTAAATCTAAAATAAAATTCAAAGAAATTTTTAATATTATGCTAAAAATCGATACATTATTCAAAACTTACGACATATAAATATTTTTATTAGTTCATTTATTTGACAAAAAGAATTATAATTATGGTAATAATATTATATTTTATTTTTAAAATAACGAAAAAAATCGAAAATTATTCAATCGATGAACCAACAACGCAAACATGTACCAAAATTGCTTATCCTAAGCGCCGTGTGAACTTGTCATTTTATTCGTAGAAAATTATATCTAAAAAGATTCTTGATCTCAACGTTAACAATGACAAATCGTAGAGTATATTCATGTTGAAAATTACGTTTTCGTTAACGTGATTGGAATAGAAATCTATTATCTATGTGACGATCAACTTCCGACATAAAGTAATTTTAATTATTAACTCCGAGAATTCGTAATCGATAGCGTTACACTATACGCTGACAAAAAAAAAATATTCCTAAGTACAAGACGAGTTTTAATTATTTAGTTTGTATCTTATAGTCATTATACGTAGAATGCATAATTTACATACATTACCAATACGGTAATCGGCGTTGTTCATCAAACTTTCTTCAACTATTACCCTCGTTATTTTCCTCTCTGTTGCAAAAAGGCTCTCTCGACTGTTTTCTAACTAAACGTATTTCGGTATAATAAAATTTATTGACGAAATCTACGTAGATTTTTATATTATAATGACAAAATAGTATATGTAAACATATTGATCTGAATTGATAATTAAACATCTCCGATAACTAAAACGAAACCGGTCGTGGCCAAAAACCAGAAAGTTAATTTTTTGGACAAAACCCAATCGAAATGATAAATGTCGTAAACCTGGTTCATAGACTAACGACATAGTATTTTTATAACGTAAAAATAATTAAATTTCCGAATATTTGTGTCGCCGATCGCGATCAATACCGATATTTTATGCAGAAAACGGTGCTTATTACGAACACGGGAAAACGGATGACACCGTTCCAAATACAAGCGTCCAGTGTGCTGAGCGGAAATTTCTATTACGAGTACATGCCGGGACGTTTACTCGCACCGGGCATGACGGCGAAACTCGCCGTGATATTTAAATGCACGTCGATGGAAGACCTACACGAATTCATAAGTATAATTACCGGAAAGACCGAAACAACGAATGTTCACATCTGGGCGGAAAATCCAACGCCCATATTGAAATGCAAGTGTCTGTCGGTTTTTTTGTACGTTTATTATATTTAATTCTCGGCCGGCGTATTCGTCCGAATACTGACTGACACACCTAACGGACAATTTGGGAACACTAGGCACGAGTTCAAAGAATAATAATATTTACGCTGTGGTTACTGGCCCGGGAGAAATAAATCACATCTATCGTATCGTGCGGGTAACGCAGTTTATTTAAATAGTAGTAGAAGTTCGTAACTCCGTGTAATCGTAACGAGATTATCGTTTTATAGGCTTATTATTACAGTTGTTGTGTAAGCTTTTTTTTACTTTTACTTCTTCGAGAAATGATTAAAACATTTATTACTGCATCGTCGTCATGATACGTACTTACGAAACGAGTTTTGTTTACGTCGAATTTCGTATTAAGGTTCCGCTAAAATGTCTATTAGCTGCATATTGCACAACGACGAGACGGTTATAAAGTTGAAATTCGTAATACGTTTAATCGCCTTTCACTTTCGCGAAGATTCCTCGTTTCGGGGGACACCGTACTAAACATTTTTATGGAACACAATTACATTACTCGCGATACCTAATAACGAAACGGTCGGCTATTTATCACCTCGTTCATACATCATACCTTGGCCACACGAAAACGCGCTCCCAAAGGGGAAGAGGACATTGTTAAAACTAATGACGTCCCGCGGAAAAACTCGTTAACGAATTTTATTATTCGTAGTACCAAATACGATAAACGGACGCCCGTCGACCGATAATTTTAGTACGATTTAATTAGAGAACAGAATATTCCACTATCCGAATTTCGTAATGCTCCCGTTTCAATTCAGAAGAATCAAAATGATCTCAATTGTATTATTGATTTTTACTAACTTTCCACATACGCGATAGATATTCACTCAAGCTCATACACTGCACACACTTTAAACTATTTACCCTCAAAATCGAAAAATAAATTGTACGAAAAATAAATGATTTATCGATGCGTAGGATTTCATATTTTGGTTTGTCAAATATAATCGGTTTTTCCGATTTGTCGACTTTTATGATTAGGGATATAATCTCAAATTTATCCAATCTCTCATAAAATAGTACTTGTGTCGTTCGGGTGGTTGACCAACCTATTTGGAAATTTAATGTAAAATAAAATAATTTCTTTTCGATTTGACATAAAAAATAAACTAATCTTATTTGATAAGCACCGAATGTCTTCGTCGAATTATAACACACAAAAAACCTTGGCGCATCAGGTTGAGAATAATAATAAACTTTTTAATGTCTGTCAATTACGATGTACAATCCACAACTTTATCTAGATATAAATATCGTATTATACGTCCATATTAATCTAGATGTATTTTTTTTTGTTACGCATTTCTATCTTTGACTAGATGTAATTTTTAATTTCTGAAACTAACTGTACCGCCAAAAATCTGGTGCGACATGACCGTTTATTATTTACGTATAGCTTACACGTCTGCGGTTAGCGTTGTAAGTAACAAATTGTTGTGTCGCGCTGATAAAATGCATCGGGTCCGCTAAATAACCAACTGAACAATGACCGTTTAAACTCATGAAGACGAGATTGTTATAAATGGTTGCTAATACACATCTATTGAATTCTGCATCGCCGCGTCCCTAACACGACTAACAAGTTGAATAGCGACTAAATAGTTTGGTTCGGTGTGCACAAACTTGCGTTCTTGGACTAGTTTATACATAGTACACAGTTTCGGACAGTTACCGGAATTTGTTGTTAGGTAACAATTTCCCAGAACCAAATATACCAAACATTGTCAGAAAATACGAAGAATATCGAATAGTAATTTACATTTTAAGTAATTATGTAAAATCGAGAATATCACTGCCAGTAGATCGTCTAATCAACAACAAGAAATACACATTTTATAGTATAATAAAATTTCGAATATTAAAAGGCTCGAATACGAAATAACTTTTTTTCTTGGTACGTTTTACATTTAGCTGACTTTTATTCACGTAGATATTTGCTAATCCTTACTGTTCCCGTTTACTTCCCGAACACATAATTTTTTGTTTTATGACAATATACGGCCTAATAATGTTGAAACAACATTCTATTTCGTATTTAAAATGTGGTTTGGAGTAATTTAATTAACATTAAAAAACTAAATGCAAATCCAGGGCCCAAAATAAGATCTAGAAAGGCTACATTCTCGAACATCAAACTTATGACAGGCTCCATATAATGTAATATGAATAAATAAAATGTTTAAGCTAATATCTTTGATATGTAGCAAATAATCGCTCTACTATATATTTATATGTTGGAAAGCCATAACATATCTATTAAGGTAGATCGATCAGATACGTGTATCTATTATTATATTATAATTTAAAACTCGAAATATTCGACCGATATTTTCGTTCATTTGTTTAGAGATTATATCGACGAAAATATTATTAAACAAGATACAATGCATATTTCAAAATATATTGTGTTTAGTCGTTTACCACAAATCTCCTTAAGATATATACATTTATATAATCACACTTCTTTCTGTTTCACATATGTAAAAAAAATCTTCCTACAAAACTATATATATTTAACCACCAAATATATAAATAAATATATTATATACATTATATTGCCTTTTTTGAGACTGCAAAGTGGATGGGATAAGTTAAAATTTAGATACTATTGAAAACTTCAGGAGAATATCAATCCAAAAATATATATATATAAAATCTAAAAAATCAACTAGGGTTGGGAAATAATTTCCGTACACATCGAGCGTACAGCTTACTTGAGTATACAACCGGTAGTTAATTAAACACTTAATCTCTTGATTTTTAGACATAGCAGAGAAATATGACATGGATACGAGACATTTAACTTCCACTCAAGAAGATTCGTCATCTGTTTGTATTTTCGAATGCAACGCTTGTTTAGTGGGCGGTACTAAAACTATTACGGTTGACGTATATATTAAGCAACGTTCCGCTAAATTTGTTTGCGTTCCTGAAGACGTTTGGTATACAAAATCAATCGAGGTGAGCATAAAACGTAATACTATGTCGTAATTTCGTGTGCGGTCAAAAATCGAAAACTATTTAAAAATATATCCAGAACGTTTCAATGGCAAACTAAGACAGTAACTCTATGACCATGTTTGCTATTGTAGTTGTTATTAAATTATAAATAACATTTTTATTTACAATTATGATATCGGTATAATTCGATAAACCATTAGTTAGTACTCAATATAATAGTAATATAGATAATATACAATGAATAATACGGGGGATAATTTTCATATCCCCGCGGCAAACAAACATTTTTCATTTCGATTTTTAAATTAGTTGACAATAAGAAAATTCCAATTTGAAATATTGAAGAACTAAATAATGATTGGATTCCGCTATCGAGCGTTTAAATTAACTGCTAGTTTTAATCGTAATTATTCGCTCGATTAAAAAGGAAAATTGTTAAAATTGAGTAAACATTAATCGATTAAGAGCAATGTTGTTTATTTTTGATACGATAGCTAATACAAAATATATTATGTTAATACTAATTGTTGGCTTATCATAGTTACTAACTATTTAATTTATCGAAATTATGATAAATGAAATACTGAATTCCAAATATTTCGTTAATTTTAAATTGTACTCAGAACTTTGATAAATGGTAGATATTTTTTGTTCAGCGTTAAAATTAAATTTGATTAAGAAATTTAGATGTTGTTTTTTCTTTACTAACGTAACTACAATCAAAAACTGCTCTAACACAAAATATATTTTATTTTTTATTGCCTATAAAATAAATAAATATGCATATATTTATATATAATTTTTAAGCGAATCTATTTTTAATATATTTAAATAAATATAAAATGGTGATGCTTAACTGTTGTGAGTTAAATCATTCGACTGATATTTTAGCACAATGTAAAAAAATATATAAAAGGATCATTAAGTTTGGTGATTTATGTTTGCTAAAAACCATAACATCCTCCATAAAAAACACTATAGATTCGTCCATTAACGTTATATATATATAAGAAAGAGAAAGAGACCGAAAACATTGAACATATAATAGTCAAACAATGAAGCAGAAGTATAATATTATACATATAACCTAGGAAATTCAAAGAGACAAGTAAATTAATTTTTCCAGCTATTCGTTTCGTTTTAATATTGAATAATTAATATTATAAATGTGGTAGATAATTTAGGTCCCAAAGTTTCAATTTACATTTACTCTAATATCGTCTTTACATTCAGCAATAGTTCATTCGTATGATATATACAAAATTATTCAATAAGATAATGGGATTTGTTTATCCCCAGCCAAATTTAAATAAACGACATTAGAAAGTCATTGTGTTTAAAAAAGTACGACTTTTAGATTCGGTCAATTAACTTAGTTTTGAAGTAGATAAGTGCGTTACCGCATTCATACAGTACCTGGTAAATACGAAACTTTATATTTTAATTTATAAAACGACAAGGACATTACGAAATTACCATATTTAAGTACACGTTGATTTTAGCGAACGAACATATAATTGCTTCACAACATTTATAAATGGATACGAGTTATACATTATATTCTTACACGTCTTTTAAAAATCGTAGGATAAATTCAAATTCGCAACATAATACTTAGTTAAATATCGTCGTTTTAGGATATTGAATGGAATGGATCAATGACAGTTGACGCGTTTGAAATTACGCCATCGATATTCGAAATTGATTACGGAAATATGATAACACTTAACGTTAAGTTCAAGCCGCTTTTACCGTCGTTTTACGTACGTATTTTTATTATACTTTTTTTACACATTTGAACCTTTTAAATGTGTCAAAATTAAAGGCGACTTATATTTAAACAAACAAATCGAACGGCGGAAAATATATTAATGAATTTTATGTACTCGTGATAATTTCAGAATAATTACGATAATATGGTTTTTAGTGACGAAATAATTTAATTCACGGAATCGTTTAAATATGATAATTATTCTATTTCACCTATTTGGGTTTCGTCAACAAAAATTCAGTCTCGTATAATAAATGTTTCATAGTTTTTACATTCTGATGGTCGGACTTCATTCTCTTCTCGAAGTCGTCATCGTGTCAAAAGTGGTAAATTTTTTCTTATATAGTACATAGATTATACAAGCCACCAAGATCATTCAACTTGTTAGGAGGGTATCAACGGTTTCCGAGATGATCAAAAATTATAAGTATATAACGGTATGTTATATATGTCCGTGACCATTCAATGTTGAACACTAAATGCGTTAGTTTTCTACTTTTTATTTAAATTTTAAGATTGATAAAACGGTTTCTCTATTTCGATTTGCTACGAATAAATGTGTATACTCATTTTTAAGTAGATCAACGTAAATCATATGTTGGTAGATACATACACGAAGTATTTACACACACATATATATTGTAAACCAACTTTAGCGTATCAATAAGAAATACGCTTCTTTCCACGACAGAAAAGTAAAATCATTATTGTATCTGTTTTAAAGACCAAAACCTTTGTACCTTAAACGAAAATTTAAATACGTCAAATTAATATCAAATAGAATACCCGTAATATAATAAGACGACGAAAAATACGGATCACTTTGAATATATTTTTTATGAAACAAGAATTGACAATAATAATAATAACATAAAAGACGACGGACAATCAATGTTCAAAAATTCGTATACTCGTTATGAAAAGACGAAACAAAATTATACGTCGTAGACAGACGATTCTTTCTTTTTGACGAACAAATCTCTTGTTTTATTATCCTAGTTTTGATCCTTCAGTTTATTTTGTAATCATTTAAGTTTTCTCGAAAAAACTTAAGATACATGTAAAACGATGTTCTTTTGTCTAAAAACCTGCAGTTTAAGTCATTCGAAAAACAAAGAACGAAACTCCGAAATAAAAACGAAAATCTGCAAAAAGTTTAATGAAAAACATTTCACTGAAAAATGTAGTTATTAATAAACAATAATAAATTTGGAAATTAACTACTTTTATTTAAAAAAAATATCGTTTTTAATGTATAAAGAAGTCGAGTTTTCAGTGACGAAATTAAATATACTTTCACAGCCCGTTCTGCCGTCAAACGTACAAACGTTTGATTAATAATATGTTAAATTCTACGATTATTTTATTTGTCCATTAGCGATTTAAAATGTAATTGGATTTATAATTGCGCAAAATCACGAAATGATGAAAAGTGTTATAATTTTGATTTTTACAAATAACTATATAGAGAGCCACGACATATGAATAACATTACGTTACTGAATCCATCGATCATAAAAAATAACATTAATAAATCTAAACGTAAATCTCACGTGCCTTATATAAAACTTTTATTATTTTCCAGTAACTAAAATTCGGGTCATTTCCCAGTTAGTTATTACTCGCGTATTAGTAAATCTCGGGGAATATTGAATTCTAGGAATATCAACTGCTAGAATTCCGTTGTTTGTAAATATTGAATTTCTTCTCGTCTACGTAAGGTTTATAATAAATGAGTTATTAATAAACGAGTTAATGTCTTTATTTTATAAGGAATTCGTGTGATATATACGTATATATATATATATATATAATTTCCTGTTGTACAACGATATTAAAAATGTATTGTATTTTCTACCTTACTCAGAAGTACTAATACATAAATACGTTTAACATTTCAAACTATACTCTCTTCGTAAACTATAACAATATATATGTGACACGACGACCACTGGTTTAATGGTATTATAAAATCTCTATTTCGCCACCGGATCCGTCGTAAACATTTCCAAAAATATAATAATATTTCGTCTCGACACGTCACTACGCTATTCACCGACCGTCCTTAAATATTTAACAAGCTTCAGAGTTTCCATTTAATACATAATCAGTTTTGTTGATTTATTCTGTCGGGTGGCCATCGATTACACTCTGTTGAAAATAACCGCGAATTATCTAACGTAAGTTATTTAACACAAAAACTCTACATTGTAGTCTGAGTCCGTCCGTTATTGTATTACGCGTTCCATGTCACAACATTAACACGAACACAATTCTCATCTCGTCACACACACATACACAGACGCGCGCGCGGGAGTATACTTAACTTATGTAAACCTTTAGAATGTTCGAATTAATAAATTCCGCTCGGATCGTATCTACCATATTTTCGTAATAAAACAAAATTTTCCATCGACCGACTTACTCGTATAGCCCAAACGTTTCCCGAGTTTACCTACTTTTATTATTTGTTTCGAACTTATGAAATTCGTTTAATTTTCGGGTTCGCAGTGTTCCAGATTCATAATCGTCGCGGACAACTCGTGCGCACAAGAAGTGAACGTGTTCGGCGACGGTCAGATGTTCGGCTTGGGGAACGTCCGACTCAAAGTAAGCCGGGCGTGGGATTGTACGCTAGACGGGACCGTATAGGTGATCGCGATACGCAGACGACGTGTCGGCGGGGGGTAAAGAGAGGGAATATAAATATGTATATATATATATATATATA
>JAIPRN010002003.1:0-36107 GCA_025469175.1 Geopemphigus sp. TES_GeoC_2020 | reverse complement strand
TATATATATATATGCATTTCAAAAATGAATATTTAAAATAATTTATCAAATTAATGAATTATATTTTCAATCATAGAAAAACATGCAGCGAGCCTATATTCTATGAAATACGCGTATTATAATATTAGTAAATAAATATAAATATACTATTTATCAACTTAGATTTAAGTAACCACTTCAGGTCAATTAAAAATGTGAAAACACTCCTCATCGTAATGGATAAACTGCTTATGAATAAGAATTAATTCACTTAGCGTAGAAACTTTAATTACCATAATAAACTATTATATATATACATACACCTATTACAAAATACATTAAGTAGTATATAGATATAAACAACTTTATGATTCTCTAGCATTGGAACGTTTAGACCAAAAAAATAGTGAGTTAAATATTTTTTATCTATAAACAAAATGAACGTAATAAAATTGAAAAGATTTTATACCAAATCTCAACTGAGTATGGACAAAATTTTGAGTATTAAATTACTTGAGCTTTAAACGAATAATATTTTCGTTATTATAAATAATAACGTTAAATGTTTGTATGTTAATATACAATAGTTGACTAATCTTTTAAAATAAAACTTTTTTTTTATTTAAACTTAATTTGCTAGAAAGAACACAAGACTATTACGAGTACATTTTCCAAACATATTCATCACATATTAGTACGTCTTAAATAGTATGATCTTTAAATAATAATAATCAAAGAATACAATTTTAAAATTTTCTCTTAATCCTAAATATACATGTTTCAAATTGAACGTTGTTAATAATAAAAACAAAAAACATATTGGACGGTTAAATTTCTCCATGGCATCGGCAATAACAGATGTCTTGCGTCTTTCCATCAAACTTCAACTCTTGCAATATTAAACATTTTTTAATTGATTATATTTTAAATTTTTGAAGATATCAAACTGTGTTTAGATCACAGTTTTTAATATGCCTTTTGTTTTGTCACCCATTTATTAAACAATTTCTGTTGTGTAATCGTTGAAATATATATCTATTGTAAAATTTAAACTTTACTATTATCATGTTTCATTTTTACTATACCCGTTTATTACTAATTATTCTCTATTTAAAACAAAATCTAACGATTAATTTCTTTTAGCTAATATTAATATCACAAGTCCAAAACAATATTGTATCAAAACTTTTGGTGCATCCAAAGCTTATGATCATGATGGTAACCCTATTGCTCATATTGATAAATCTGAAGAACAAAATCAAGTTGAAAATGTGGGTGAAGGATCTAGTCGTATATTTGACGAAAAATTAGATCATGGTAAAGGTATTGACTTCAACATTCCATATGAAGAGTCAGAAAATGAGGAAGATGATAAAGGTCAATTCCAAGATACAGGAGAAGGATCTAAATATTCATTTGACCTCAACCAACCATGTAATGATGATTAGTTGAAACGGTAAATGTATTTTAAAACATTGGAACGAATATTATATTTATCAACATTATTATGTATTTAATTTAATATATATGTATTTATGTGCGTACATTTATATTGAAAATAATTTATCATAATTGTTATTATACTGTATACTTTTCATAATTTTATCGTTAATTATTTTTTATAAATTATATTTTAAAATTAATTTAAGTTTTAAAGTTTGAAGAGTTTAAAAGATTAAAGATTATATTTCAAAATAATTAAACATTTTAGTTGTTGAATTCACAATTATTTTTACTTTTCATTTATTATATTACATTATTTTTTTATTAAGCGAGTAGAGACCTTTGCATAGATTACTTAGTTATTAATTTACTTGACTTCTGAATAATTTCACATAAGACATTAAAAAGTCTTACATTACAAAAATCTAAACTTCGATGTATATGTAATTAATAAATAAACAATCTCATAAATTTTCATTTAGTTTGTTGACGATGCTTTACATATTTGTATAACTTTATGAGTGAATGTAGAGTTGAAGCCAACTTAGTTTTCATTAAATCAAATTTTTTATTCTTAAATTCTGCTATATCTCACAAAGAAGTGGGTATACTTTAACACATTTTGTCGCCATTGTAAATATTGTTTAAAAAAAATTACCGTTTATAGTATCAGCTCTTAAGAAAAACCGATATTTACAAAATTACAGAAAGTATTGGACAACAATTCTGAATTTAAAATATCAAAAATATTAGTCAGTGAAACAGATTCTCTTGATGTTTGTTGAGTTTTTTCCTATCACAAAATATAAAATTTAACAATATTTATTTTAAGCAAGCATCTATCAATTTAGTAGTTGTAGAATACTCTTTTTCAATTTTTATAAAAAAAAAAATACTATCAAATTATGAATTTTTAACTTGAATACATCAGTAAAATAATTTGATTCAATGTTATATTTAAAATACTTAAATAAATAATTTATCTTTGTGAAATTTTTTTTTACCATACCAAGTTAACTATTTATAAATTATATTTATAATAAATAAAATAGGGTTTTCTGTATATTTATTAAAAATTTAAATATTTGATTAATTTTGAGGTAATGAATTTACACATTTTTAAATGCATGTTTTAATGAATTCATGGTCATAAATATCCAAGCTCTAGTTATAATAATTAAATAGTGTACCACAAGATTCTGCTAAATGAAATAACTTTTGCTTTTTCAATATTTGAATTATATTTTTAAAATTTTTGTTTTTTTTTGTGTTGTAAAAAACAAATTATTTATTTTGTTTTAATTTTTATAAGGAAAACAAATCTAAAATATTAAATTAATTTTTTTAAATATAATTAATAAAGAAATTTTGTAGCATAAAATTTTTAATTATATTTTATTTATTTCAAACAATTTTTAATTTTCGTAAATTCAATGTTTATTATTAAATACCATTCAGTATTCAGTACCCTCAATTTACTGATAATAAAAAACCTAACATTTTATAAACTTTAAAAAGCTGAATAAAAATTAATCTTTATAAAAAGAAATGTTCAATGTATTACACATAGTAGATTGGTAAAATATTGTAATTATTTATTTTTAAATTATACGTATTTAGCAATTTTATTATTATTAGTATAACATGTATAGATTGTTTTAAGAATTGAATTAAAAGTACCACCAGTTTCACCAGAAAATTTGTCAAATATTTCAAAAATCAATCGTCAATGATTTAATTCCAATTATCAATAATATTGAAAATGAATGAAATATGTACACTTAAATTGATTCAATAAAAATATGATACGATTCAAAGTATTTTGAATATCTTTTTTTATCTGTCGAGAAACCAGATAAAATAATTTTAATAATTAAACAAAAATATCTTCTATTTATTGATAATGTCAATTTTTTTATTATCGTAATAATTTGTTTTTATTTTTCAAAGGTATAAATATGGAACTGCAATGTTTAATGTAAACATGAAAAAAAAAATGAAATTATTGTTTAGTATTGTTTAATAAAATGGAACTCGGTTGGCCAACTAAATGTGGTTCCCCATTTCTATAGTGAAAATAAGAATTTATAGTTCTACTCCAAAGCTGCTGCTCCAGAAATAATTTCAATTAACTCTCTGGTGATCACAGCTTGTCTAGTACGATTGAATGTTAGAGTGAGCTTGCCAATCATTTCAGCTAAACAAAATCAAAAAATTATAAGTATTTTCAAAGACAAGTTTTTTTTTTATTTTTCATTACCCGCGTTCTTGCTAGCATTGTCCATAGCCGTCATTCTTGATGATTGTTCACTGCAAGCTGATTGTTTCATCGTGTAATACACTAAGGCAGCAACTGTAAATTCTTGATATGATTCCAATACACCTTGATCTATACTATCATATAACTGTAATTTGGGAGCAGCCAACAATGTTTTAGCACTCAACAATGGTACTTCCTCTGTTTGATAAGACACCACAGACCTTTAATTACGTACAATATATATATATAAACAATTCTTGTTTAAAAGTGACAAAGTTTTTCTAAAGAATTTATTTAAAATATAAACGATAACAATAATAATACTTGAATCGATTGTAAACAATTTTGCCGCTGTTGTAATCCAACTGAACTAATTCATTTGCCACTTTAGATGCGTCCAAAAATGTAGGCGGTTTGCGTCCAACCTCGTTAGCTACTATAGCAATGTTTTCAGAATAAAGTCTATAAAAATTAATAATACGTTAAATGTGTAAAAATAACTAAGTATTAAATTTTAATTGTTTTTGATAAATATATTTATTTATACATTTGTCTTAATTTTCTTTTACAATTAATATTTAATCATGACATTCAGTCAAAAATTGGTATTAAATAAATAAATCGAATACAAATGTATTTATTTTTGTTTTTACATAATACTTATGAGCTTAAACATATATATGTAGACGTGAACTAGTTGATGCGATTACCAGTTTTAATAATATAATTCTAATATTTAATGTATTAAATGTACCAGTTTCAAAAAATATAACTCTAATATTTAATGTATTAATGTGAATAAAACAAATCAAATCAAAAGAAATAACCATCACACACAATGCTATATCAATACAAATCTAAAAACGACACATACGACAGCAAAACACAAGATACCACACACTATAACAGCCATTACACAAATACGCAGGGCCGATATACACTATGCATTATACCAACGACAATTATGGAACAAATATTAGTTTATATTTTTATTTATTGTTTATCATTTTCAAATTTGATTTTTATTATTGCATATAAATCATATTTTTTTAAATATTAAAGTAAAAAATTGTGCTAATTATAAGCATCAAAAATATACTATAGATTATTTTAGATATAAACACAGAATTTAAAGATATATAGTTAATTATATAATTTTAAATATTTTTTTAGTATTGTTACAAAACAAACATGTGTAATCCAATGACAATAAATTTAGGTTTTGATAAATGTTATACTCAATACTCATCAAGCTAATACAATTTATTAGAAAAATACAATACAATTCTAAATAATTAATAATTACAACCATGTTTTTCTTGTTTCTTTGTTAATAATATAATTTATAAGATTACATATTCGTTTAAACTTTTATTAGTTTAAAGAATTTGAGAATTTAAATGTATTTTGAAATTTTATTGTGCGTTTAATGCAAATACAATTTTTTTTAAAATTAATATAATACTATTTATAAAGTAAACATTATAAAATCCATTTTTAAACTCGTAACCAATAATATTTAAACAAATTATACTTTTTTAGTCAGTTTAATTATGTAAGAATATTACATTTATTTCACTGTTCAACAAAATTAAGTTAATTTAAAAAAAATTCCAAATAAACTCAATAAATTAATTTTAAAAAAATGTACAATATATAAAAATTAAATGAGTTTTAGTTATTAACTGAAATAACTGTTCATTTGAGTATATATATATATATATATATATTTTACTTAAATAATAATGGAAAAAAAATGTAAAAGGTATTTCGTATATAGTAAACAAAATAACCCAACAAAACTACATCAGATATATCATGGTCTAAGATCATTACGCAATAAATAAATGAATATTTTATTTTTATTTAAAAACAATATTTGTATACTTATAAAATAAGACTAAAAAGCACATTCATGATTGTATCGTCTAGTTAAGTTAAATTAAGATTTATGAATCCATTATACTTTTAGAATATAAATACATATATATAGTCTGTTAAAGGAATTTATAGTAATATTTTTTTAAACTTAATGACTAAAAATTGATAGCCAATTTAGAAACACTATAAAAAATTTAAATAATAAAAATCATCCGGTAATAGTACAAAATATGTTCTTTAATCATTGGAACTTAGATAGTCACAATCATGTAAGTATCTAATAATGATTGCCTAAGATATATAAGTACAAGACAAAAAACAAATATTGATATTCAACAGACCTTGTCTATATCGTTATGAATTAACCATTAAAAACTACTTTATTCAATAATTCAATAATAAATCTCAAATTAATACAAATTATACAACTTGCATATTAAATATCATGTATTATTAATTATATTACATACCTATTGTTATTTTAAATTAAAAAATGTTGTTCTTTTGAAGAAGTATCATTAAAAATAAAAAAAAACAAAATTTAAATTATTCGTTTATTTGCGAATTTTAACTAATTTGTTCCATAATATCAAGATGGTGAATATATAATTGTTATTTTAAATTTTGGTTTAAAATTAATTGTAGTTACTTTACATAATTTTAGCGTAACATAAATATTTCTATCGAAATAAATTTAAATAAAATATTTCATAAGTATATAATTTCGATTGTTTTTCAGAATAACGATAGAAAGTAAATTATTATTTGTTGTTGTTTAACTTTTTTATAGTGTTTTACATATAAAATGAATTAGATATGTATTTATGAATTAAAAGCCATATCCTCTTTTTAGGTCATTAAATTCTTATTTCTATTAATAAAATAAATCCTAGAAGTATTTATAAATTAAAAAAAAAATTTACCTTAAATTTCACACGAATATTTAAAAACATTAAATTAAAAATAGGACAAATTATTTAAACAGTCATATTATCGTGTCTATATTGAGTCGCATATTAGTTGTTGTTACAAAAACAATCATAAAATATGATTATGGATAATGGTTAAATGATGAGAATACCGCAAAAATATTAATAGAAAACAAACTATTGAATTAATATTGGCAACGGTTTCATACCTCTGCAATAGAGCGCGAGACTTGTCACCAACACAGAACACTTTAGTCTGAGTAGTGGTGTCTGGTGTCTCAGTGCCAAGTTCGTTACGTATAATCTTGGCCACGTTGGTGTGAACTGCACCACAAAGACCACGATCAGACGAGATAGCAACAATGAGTTTGTTAGTATCATCAGTTTTGGTCACTTCAGCAGCACCAGACTTGTCGTAGAACGCCTGTAAAAGAAAAGCAAATAGGTATAACAACGTCAAATCACAGTTCTCCATCTGCCACTCACAATGACGCCCTCGCCATATGGACGGGCTTGTCGCAGCTCACGTTCGGCACGTGCATACTTTGCCGCTGACACCATCTTCATAGATTGTGTAATCTTCTGGATGTTGGTGACCGATTTGAGACGCATCTGAATCTGCTTGAGTGTAGCCATTGAACGGGTTTGCTGTTGACCAATGGCGGTGGCAGCAACAGCGGCGGCGGCACTTCTCTTCCTGCGCATGGTACGAAAATAAAACGAAAATGTTCGACGGTGATCGACATCGAATTGAGGGAAATACGTATGGGTGGAAAAACGCGAAAATAACAACGCCTTTTTCTTTTCGAAACGCGGAGAAAACAAAATGAACGTAATGACGTTGCACGCGGTATACTCACAGGCAGACTGTTTTTGTCGTATTCGAAATCATCATCATCGTGTGGCTAGGTAGATTAAAATAATCAGAACGCGAAAAGACGAAGTAGAATAATATAACTATACTACACACGTTAGGCTACAGAAATGTTATAGGCGATGCCGCGTCGACGACAAAACGGAGAAAATCGCGTTAACTACAGTTCACGTACGAGGTCGAATAAAGGACAACGGTGGGACGGCGGTGGCGGTAGCAGCGATGGTGGTGGCGGCGGTGGCGGCGGCAGCGTTATCATCACGGAGACGGGTCGTCCACATTCATTGGTCGGCCGCCAACAGCTGTTTGGAGGTAGTTTTGCGCCATGAAAACGCGGCTAAATAGACGTACGGACACGTACATTGCTCTCACAGATAACTCGTATATTGGATTTAAAATGTAACAATTTCGTTAATCACTAATCCTTACCGTTTGCGCAGTGTAGTAATTTGGGTAATTATTATAATCAATTCATTTTACCGTTATAATATATTCGAAGTACCTATAGAGATAAAATAAATATAAGATGTTACGTTATTAAAATCCACCGGTATAATACACTTTTTAAACGTTCAAATTAAGCGGAAAAACAAAAACCGTTTTTTTTGCGAAATTTTCCGTCGGTTTTAATTATTGTGGTGTCCATAAAAAGTTACGGTAAATAGCTTACTTTTATTTATTTTTATTACTATCGATAATTTCAATGACTAAAATTGTCCCGCTCCAATTCGCCTACTCCGTTAAAATCTATTAACTCAAAAATGTTCTAAAAACTGTGATATAATTTTAACGCTAAGTAATTTTTAATTTTAAATCTTAATTGAACGTCCGAAATTACGTACGAATTGATATCCGGTTTAGCTAAGACAAAATTATTTAATTGGTTTGGTAGTAAGACATCGAAATATGTATAATAAAAATAATTCGCCTAGCGTTATTGATATATTAGGTATTATGGAATACACACGTTTAAATTATAAATCGATAGATTCATACTTAAGTCACGAGAATTTTTTGGTATTAACGAATTTAAGTAGAAAGGCCTATCATTACATGTCATAAGGTTGATTTGGCCTAACCTTTATAAAAGTATGACGAAAGAATATTCTAATTTCAATTACTAATCGATTCGTTCTCGAAAATAATCGGTTAACAATAAACGGTTTGTGTATTTATTCAATTGTAAGGGCACGCGACCGTGTAAATTATACACTCGGCATATGGTCATGCTTTTTATGTTGCCTATTACAATTTTCTTTTAAGGCGTTATTCATTTATTTTACTTAGCTTGTACCTCTTTTATACGGCTGGATATTAAAATTACGTTCGACACGTATGCTAGAGACATGTTCATTGACATTAATATTCATATTGGTATAATATTTATATTTCCACAATGAAACACTCATGTCCTATGTAACTCCAATCAAATTATGCGAATAAAGTTGCCTGTGTATTTCTCCATAAAAATATGTATTTAAAACAATTTTTGGCAAAATAACGTGTTATGAACATACATTTTAAAAATAAATATAATTTGTTTTAAAAATATAAATTAAAGCGTCGATGATATGACATTTTAGTGTTATGATACATAGCTTTTACAAATTCTTTTAACTTTTAATATTTTTATTTATAAATTCGTTGTTTGATGAGTTTTATACCGTTAATGTTTGCAAATTCCATTTAATATCATACGCCTGGTTGTATGATGCATATTTTCGTGATGTATGTATACAATTTTTGTTTATTCCCTTAGGGAAAAAATAAAATTAATAATTATACATTATATAAAAAAAACAAATATTACATGCACTATTGGTGGCCAATTCACGTTGTAATAACAGACATTAATACAAACAAAATCTCTGCAAATGGTTACTACAAATTGCAATGATTTTGCTGCGTTAAAAATAAACGATATTACCTAAGTGCACTTAACGTGATTAATTAAATTAAAATAATCTAGTTTAACAATGCGACAAATATAACGGTCTGAATAAATAAAATATATAATTCGACGCAATATTTGAATAAAATCAATGGATTTATTGGTCGTCATAAAATCTTTTAGTAAAATTATTTTATTCTTCATCGCTGTATATATTTGTTCACTTGTTTAAGTTTGTGTTAGCAAAATTAAGAAATTACGTTAAAAACCAATACTTTTATTAATATTAAATAAGGTATAGATCGTCTCTCCTTATTTTGTTTCCATCAACTTTTTTTACCCGATTCGATTTAAACGATTATAAAAATAACCGTTTTATCTTAAATTATATAATTATTCGTAATATTATATTCATCGTCCTATTTATCATGGTCTTAGGAAATTTTACGTCATTCCGATATTATAATATTATAGTTTTTATAGGGTTGAAAGTTCGTTTTATATGTCAAGTTGTGTTGTATTTTCAAAAATTGAATTATATATTTTATTGCGGCTGACTTCCAATCGTAAATGTGTCAAATTTGCTGTTTCTCACGTTTTTCTCATAATCCACTGGGAAATTTCAATAGTGATACCACATAAAAAATATTTGCTCATACCACTACATATGCATGATAATTTCCAATAACAAACTAATTGCATTCATTCCGAATTTATTTAATTGTTTCATAATTTCAAGAAAATATGAGGAACACACGTTTTTCAGCGATCATTTTATATTTACAATGTTACTAGTTGATATCCGTATATAAATAATACTCGTGCATTTTCTGTTGTGAGGTACACGTGCTGTCAATATTAAGTAAAATAGATATCATCAAAACAATCATCGAACTCAAAATCCTCTATATATTGAATTACCCAAAAATCAGTTGAGTGATATAGAACACGTAAAAAACAATCACAGAATCGTTTATTTATATATTTATATAGATTAATAATTTTTAAATTATTATATTGTGTATAAACAATATATTAAGTCGTTTATTTAATGAATATTTCGAATTTTGATATAACTTAATGACGTTGAATATTTTTTGAAAGTATTCTAGCACATTTACAAAAAAAGCCGTAATTGAATTAAATATATAAAACCTTAAACATGTATTGAAAACAACATTTTATATATTTTAATTGAAGGTATAATTAACATTTTATTTTTGTAATAGATTTTTTAAAAATTATTTATTTAATTATATTACTTTTTACAGTTATATAATCTATGAAAAGTATTTTAAAATACTTAAAATATTTATTACAATAATTTTTTAATATTGGGCTAAACATAATATATTTTTATAATACGGCTGACGTACGAATTGATTTTTTCTTTTACTATTTTTGTACCCTTATCTATCCGACCGTTCCAATTTCTATGCATGAATATGACGTAGACATGTATATAAATAAGTCGAATTTCGTTCGCATATTTAATAAAGATGGGCTATCACGAAAAGTAAATTTAAAAAAATGCTTTTTAAAAATATCGATTCGAATAAAACGGTATGTTTTATTATTAAACTCCATGTGAAATAAGTTGATTTTTAAAACACACGTCTTTCCGATTTGTATTAGGATTTTGGAAAGTCATTTTTGAACGAAGCGTGTCTTATAAAAATGGAAAGTAAACTTTTCTAAGGAGTGCGGCTATATGTTTTTGTAGTGTGAAAAGCAAATGTTTATTAGTATGAATATATCGGTAGTTTAATGGGGATGTGTAACGCGGGGTAACTGAGTACCTTTTCTTTTTTGATAATTATTACTACAGTATAATTACCTTTAAATCTGTAAAATCGAAACGCGAAGCCGTACCTGAATTGCCTACCCGAAACGCCGTTAGCTTAGGTCAATTCCCAGTAATTTTTAATAATTTATTAAATTTTGAAGTTAATAAAAAACGAAAAAAGTAGTAAGTGAATGAATTGCGGATGTTGGTTTCAGTGGACCATATGATTCGTTGTCATTAGCATTATATAGTTATTTTAAATATAAATTATAACGATTTATCTTAAAAAATTATTTTGACCGATATGTTCATTACTAATCATTGTCGATTTTTAAAATTTAAAATTTACAATTTTAAAAAGAAATAACAAACATTTTTTCAACATTTTGTATTATAATTTCAGTTATTTTTATATTAAAATTATTTATGTTTCGATTTTTTAGAAAAAATATTATTATTTAATGTAAAAATTCTTCCATTTCATACAAAACTTGAATTTCAAACGATTAAAATACTTTAATAGTATTAAAAATATATTTATTTGACATTTATTTAATTAAATTTATATACAAAAACATTTTTTTTATTTTTATTAATTTAAAGGCTTATTTAAGGCCATTTAGATCCATCGCATTTTTTACTATGTCTCGCCACACATCTCTATCTATGAACTACCCTTTCTCCATTTTTAATTCGTAGGATTATAAGATCTCTGACTCGGTCACTTTACCTTTGTCTTTGGTGTTCTCATGATTTCGTTCTATCTGGCTTTCACATTGTGCACTTGTGAGCTATCCTGTCCTTCACATATGTCTTTCTTAACTAAGTCACGACTTTTTAGAACAACTATTTTATCGGGTTCATTCAACATTTCTCCTAGTTCTAAGTCAGTTTTTCGTTCATATTTTGTGTTCTCGATGTTCTTTTTAGGACCAAATATTCTTCATAATATTTTCCTTTCAAACGTTATTATTCTTTTTTCGTTCGCTTTCATTGATGCCAATACTTCATAAGCATACGTTTCAATAGATCTTACTAAGACTTTATATAATTTTTGTTCTTAATAATAGTTTGGATTTGAATAGTGGCATCAATGAGAAATTTCATTTTCCATGATTTGTTTTATTGTATGTATTTGATCTACTATTGACTTAATTCGTATAAATCCAACCTAGTAATCTATTATCTCTTTAGAAGATGGTTTTACCCTGTCTAGTAATACATTATATAGCATTTTGTATGACGTTTTAAGAAATATTTTTAATATAAAAAATTTAGTTAAATACATTTTGGTTTTAACAGAATATTTATTTGGTTTATCATTTATGCCTGTACTTAGTTTTACACCTTTTCTTTGTCTGTCGATTTTGTCGATTTGTGGATGTGACAATCATAGAAGTAGATACACGCGCTTAAAAGTTAAAAATATAATATTGTTTTCGTCGTTGAATACGCGGTCTACTGAAAAATTTGATATTCTTCAGATAGAACTTTTGATTTCGAGCCAACGAAACTACGTATATCTATATTTATATAAAATTGATTTTCGATGGTTATTATTATTATATTTTTTGCGACGTTTTTTCTTATGAATTCATTGGACTAGTGACAAAATCGATATTAGTTTGTTGAGGTGTGTAAATATGTTGAAGGGGAGGGGTAATAATTATACTTCTTGTCCCGTAGAATGGATGTGAAACCAAGTGTTCAATAATATTTCGTTGCATCAAAATCGCTAACGTTGTAATATCAATCTACTCATAAATAACTTATAGTTGAGATTTTGTGTATATTATTATTATTATTTTTTTTGAATAATTTTAAATCGATAATGTGTAAAATATATGTTTTAAAAATGATGCGTTATTAGTGGCAGACTTTCTATATATTGTAAAAGTAGATTACAAATAAAATCGTGAAAATAACTAATTAATTTGAGGATCTGAGAAACTTAGTTGACGTGCTTTTCTCTAAATGCTTCACCGATTACAGACATTTTCCATTAAACTGTCGCGTTATTATACGTTAATATTTATATCATAATGTATTTAAAATGTTTGTCTTCGTTATTCATTTACATGGCTTTGAGAAATACTTTGAAGTTAGGAAATAGACGGGTAGTTTAATATTCTTCGGAAGTTAAACTTCAATCATATACTCTGAAAATACTTCAAACGCAGCGAGTTTGTGAAGGCAAATACAGTATTATTATGAAACGACCTGTTAATGCTTTTAGACAACAACGTTTAACAGACATACGACGTGCTCCATGAAAACGTTTCTGCGTTGACTGTGACTTTATATTATTCAAGTATTTATAAATAATTACGTAAAATGTAATAACATAATTCGATCACCTACATGATGCGTCTCTGTCATTTATGGCATTTTTAAAAACAAAACATAAAAATATACCTACCGGCCTTTATTCATAAATATAAACTTAATACAATACATGTTATTTGTACGATGAACTCGTACGTTAAATATATTAGTAAATAAAAATTTTAATTATAAATAATCGGTTTTCGTAAAAAAGAAGAAAAAAGTGGATCGGTACAAATGTCACGAAAAAATTTACCTAATCGTACAAAATTTTTTATTATACAAATTGTAAATTTTATGAAAAAATTACAGCGTTCTAATAGATGATAGTATATTACAAACTAAACTAATATAATTACGAGAATGTAATTCAATTCTGTATATTCAATAGTTTATTTTTTCATTTTGGTACGGATTGCATAAAATTTTGTATCGGGATTACTAGCTTATAAATTATGAAGTCAAAAAATTTGACGACTTAAAGAAAATTCGGTTTTAAAAAATAAATATGTTTGAAATTTTTGTTCATTGAATAATCGTAAAGGACGTATACGAACACAAATCAATTCGTAAACATTTGTACTTTTATATAATTATACATAGACGGAGTCAACTATTGTATTCAGGAGCTGCAAATATTTTATCACAGAAAGCAGGGAATATTTATATAAAAAAAAACGATTATATTCAGTCGTTGAATTATCTGTTTAGTCTATGAAATCAACAAGTCAATTTACTTGGGTAAAAAAATTAACAAACTCAGCTATACATCATTCGTATATAATATTACAATTTAAATAACGACGTATATGAAATAAAATTATACGTTTAGTTGTTCTTGCCACAGAAGCTATGAAGTTATGCATAGATAGTTTATAGACGAATTTCACCATTAGCGAGTAGAAAAATTCCAATAAAAATTAGAAGTTGTTGTTGCTCATAACTTTAACGGATTACTTTGTAATACGCGAACTTAAAGAATTCGATTAGTAACTACTACTTATAAAAATTAAGTAACGTAAACTATGTTAACGAGTACTATTGTTTAAAACGATAAATATAGTAAAAATATAATTCTGTTCTGGAAAATGTATCAATGCGCTCGTTATAGTTCTAAAATAATCATCCAATGTCGTATTTTATATTATAATATTGTCATTCATTATATATTAATAAACTCGTGTTATATTATGTAATTCGTTTGAGGAATAAATTGTATTATTGTTTTTATTATTACGGTTTGTTAGCGTTTTTGATCACTTTTTCAAAAATGTACAAATGTTTCGATTTATATACATAGCCTTCATTTTTTAAAGAAATATATATCTAATTTGTACCTTATAGTTTAAACTATGATTGTAATTTTCTTAATAATTTCTTTAAGCTTAGATTGCAAGTCAGTAAAATTGTCACACATATTCGATTTTCACAATATTGAATATCTTTTTTTTCTGTTAAAATTCCCCAAAAAAATTTAGCGAAAAAATTTCACATTTATATCCATAGTTATTTATTATAATATTAAACGTAAATGAAAGAAATCCATAGTGAACATAATTCGTTTAATTACGAACTAATTGCAACTTTAGAATTATCCCGTAAATACTAAATACTAAAATAACTAAAAATAAGCATATTTAAAAGTTAATCCAACTTATTACAATCTAATAATTACAGAAAGCTAAAATTTAGTGAGTATATAACGATAAAGACGACCACTAACAATGGATTTTTCGAAATTCAACCTCAAAAGTGGGTGAATAAATAGAAAAATGAAATTTATTTTGTAGGGATTCAAAGTAATTTGTCTGATCCATCGATTGAATAACATTTCCGAGTTACAATTAGAAAGTGTGTTTATTATATTAAAAGTTACGAAATGACAAGATGATATAATCCATTGAGAGTAGAGCGGCGACGCGACGATTGCGAGATAACGTTCGACCCTTATTATTTATTTTTGTATTTTCGACAGCAGTTAAGGACGACCTTGGTCCTACCGCACTACGACCCGGACCGGATGGGGCGGAATGGTCCCAGATCGATAGACGTATGGCCATTGAAGCGGTCGTCATTAGTGGCGGCCCCAGCGATTTGGCGCCGGGCGTCGACCATTTACGAACTTTTGGTCGCGTGGCGCCCGCGCTTTACGCACCACTGGCCGCTCAAGCGTGCACGGACGAGGGTAGCGTGATGCCGACAGAGTCGGTCGAGAATTTCGGGAAAACCCAAACGGGTGAAGTATCAGTTTTAAGGGTTGAGAATCGTCGAGTTACTACCCTTCACTCGTTGTCCCTCCGATCCCTCTCTTCACTATCACTGACGCCAACGTTTGGAGGCACGCCCTACTTACACACACACATAAATACGCACGCACGCAATGCACGCGGCGCGCGCGCGCGCGCGCACACACACACACACACACACACACACACACATGTATACACGCAGGGGCTAATCGCTGATTATATATATATATACTTGTATGTGTGTGTGAGTAAATGAGGGAAAAGGTTCCAGAAGTGCCATGTGGCTCGTGTGGACAAGAGCGAAAAATAAAGGTCATTTCGACAACATAACATTATTATCATCGTCGAGATTCTAACGACAATTCCGTTCATTAGTTATTGACATAGCTCCCTCCCCTCCCCGAAAATGATTTTAAAAATTACGTTCGTCGAACTCTGCTCGCATGGGTCAGCAATAGATAACATGTAGTTTGTTTGGATTATGGAGCGTAATAATTTTTGAAATTTTGCTAAGTATCATACGATTTCATTCCGTTTTGTGCAGTGATCGTCATGTCGCATTTTCGGTAGAGTTCAAAACGTGTATAAAATCTTTCAGGAAAGTTTTGATAGTTATTAAAATAGTCTCATCTCATAGCGTGTCGTATAATTATATCATACACGTGTACACATACATCAAAGTAGGTAGTTAATAAAATAACGTTCACGTTTAACATTTTGTTACTTTTATTATAAATGAAAGCCATTTCCCGCTAATAATTATACACAAGGTCCTAGTCTATTCCACGACAATATAATACGTGCTTTATATACGTGGAACGACTTTTTTGAGGTTCCTGTGAAATACTTACGTCTAAAAATAAAATTTTGATCACTTTTTACTTTCCATATAAATATATATATATATATATATATACACACATAATTGAATATAATTAGAAACTTCGTTATTTTTACATTTCAATATTATAATTCGTTGTAACCCACAGATTTCGCGTATAATTTATAATTAATATCATACAGTGGAAGATTTTTTCAGTTAAAAAAAACAATATATTATAAGAATTATAATGTTTTCGACGTCGGATAGAACGTTGAATTATATTCATTTTTATTATTATTTAAAGCTCATATATTTACGCTCATTATCGTATATGAAAATTACCACGCGTCAAACACTCGTTAAACGTACTTAGGAGTTTATTTACCAGTAACGTGTTCAAAACGTTATAAATACACATGTTTTCGAGTCATTACTCAGTCTCATTTTAATAAATATATATCACAAATTTCTTTAACTGTTTCGTAATTTGTCGTCAATAAAAATGTTAAAATATTATTATAATAAAATTTAAAACAAAAGCGTCGCGTTCAAATTAAAATTTTTCCTGTGATAAAAATATAATTTTAAGCTATTATAAAACGTTATCGTTAAAACTGAAATTGCCTATGTATTTTTTAAATATCAATTAAAAGTAACGTTTGAGTACATTCATTTTTTTTATATTTTTATTTAAAACGTAATTAATATAAATCATAAATATATATATAAAACTATCGGATTATGATTTAACCTTTTATCTTTTTTTCTTCCCAAAATTCTATTTATTTTATTTTTTTCGCAACATTATTTATAAAACAACTATTAAGAATAACGAAAAAATAAAACCAAATACTTAATAAACTGAAACACGTGTCTGCAATCCGTTACTTTTCGAGTGTGTAAACATATTTAAAACTCGACGTTTGTATAAAGAAAGAAATAATACAATTTTTATTATAAAATTGTATCGTACAGTTTACGTACTCCCTCTTTTCCCTTCCAATTATTTTAATTAATACTCTACGCGTAATCGGATAATAGTATAACGTTGAAGTATTTGCTATAAGAACGGTTTATGGGTGAGCTCCAATTGATCGGAATCCGCATGAGTGTCGTTGATCTGATTGTTTTGATCGAGTTTTGAAAACTTCGAATCATCTAATTCGATAACCAAAAAACATACATAATTTTAAATACATTATTGTAATTACAATAATTATTACGACAATTACATGTATGTGTGTGCATGTATATATGTTTTATGACAAAATATTGAAGCGTTATTTTAATCTATGAAAAACAAATATTTATTACAGACATTTTTATCAAATTGCGTAACATGAATCATAAAATGAAAAGTCTGTTGTGAAATAATGTATAAAAACAACAATATTTATACTTGTTTTTGTATAAAACGTTGTGAAATTATTTTAAAAAATTTGTTCTAATTATAACGAATAATCCTATTATAATAAATCGTTCGTTTATTTATAATAACGCGTGTAACATCTAATGATGTTATTAATTAAAAATTTAAGTATTTACATATTCGTGAACAAAATGTCTTAAAATATTCTTTGGTCATGCATAATGCATTTTATTTACAAGGATTTGAACTTTCGAGATTTTCTTTATCAAGTTTAAGAAATACGACCCAAAACTTTTATTTTAGCATCCAAATTACACCAAACTACAATTTGTATAAACTGATTATTTTATTTTTTCGATAAACTGATACTTTCTAAAAATTGAAAAATATATTATTATTTACACGAAAAATAAATTAACATCTAATATCATGTAATTTGAAAAATCAATACAGAATTTCATTCTTAATTTCATTTAGACGATGAAATTAATGTATTTGCGTGATTTCAATAAAACGTAATAATATTTCCTAAGATTTTAGATTTTTAAAATATCGTTTAAATATTGCACGTAATATTTTTTAAGGACGAAAAATAAATTGTTTTTTATTTTAGAAAAATATTGGTTCCGGTCTTGACTCGTGCCACTATATGGAATTTCTCGGATGAAAATTTTAAAAGCGATCAAATTATCCGAAACTCGTTAGTTACTTACGGCGATATTTCAAGTTTTTCAGTAGGATAATTATTCTATATCAGATTAATTATCTACTTCTTTTGAGATTTTTGCGGTTCTCTAACGGCAAACTTTCTTAATTACTTTATAGCATACTTGCAGACATTATTAAATTGACTGTAAATGCGTTGCGATGACGACGTTTAGGAAGTAATTATAAAACGTATATACTATTGCCGGGCGTATAATCCGTTTTATTTGTTCAACGGTCCCAACTGTATTACGGCGTAAAGAAATCGTGAAAAACATAATTTAACAACTCGTAGGTACGTATTTAGCATAGTCATTCATTCAGCAAATAATTTATGAAAACGATGTACTATTTTACTTTGCAATCCCGACGTATTCTGTGTGTACAGCATCATTAAAATATTCGTTTAATCGACCATTTTTGTTAAATAAACGATTGTTTATATTATTATAATTATTCGTCTTTATATGTTTTGACTTAAGGAGAGAAACAAAAACAATTTTGTTAATGAAAATAAAGGAACACCCTAATGATTTTAATTACTTGGAATGCTTATACAGGAAAGAATGTCCAGTCGTCGTAGAAATTCACAATAATTACATTTTAAATATCTTTAAAATGGTATTTGTAAAAAATTGACGGTGAAGTGAAAACGTACATTTAATATTGTCACTATAATTAAGATATGGGCGTACTACTAATGTTTCCATTGGACTACGTAAATGACAACCCTTTGATCAAATATTTAAGTATTAAACTATACAATTCATAAACGAAATATTATAAAGACTTTATCTATTCATTTAATTTTACATAATAGTGTAAAAAGATATAGATTACTTTTGGAAATTTAATAGCTACTTTTGTTAAATATGTATACACAGATTAAATATTTTATTTGTTGCGTATTTATTCAATGGCATGTAGGTTAAGGATGTTAGTTTGAAAATGGTTTGTAAATATTCTTTGAGTAATTTAATAACAAACAGTAGTTGAAATTAAGCATTTCTGACATAAAAAATCACTGTGCATAAATGTAAAGGGTTTAACAGAGATATTCTAATTGTATAATAATGTACGTTTATAAATGTTTTTATTATTTGATTAACAGAATTAGTACAATTGTCTTTACATGAATGTTCTCACATACTATGTATTTCAGAAAATATTATCGATTCGTTTCTTTTATTTTGACGGTACAATTGAAAAACTAACCAATGTAATTAAATAATAATTTTAAAAACCAATTTTGGTAACACTAAATATTTGTGTATTCTTGCTAACATAAACAACAATTCCAGAAGACAACGTCAATGCGTGAAGAAGTTTTTAGAAATATCTTATATAAATAACTTTCTAAAAACATTTATTATAGCGTGTTACTAACAACTATGGTTATACCATAAAATATAAAGCTGGGAAAATTAAAGCTTGGCACATGTTACGAGAGAAATAAGTAAATAGTAAATTATACGCCGTTAATAACTGAAATTCGTTATAGTAATGATTTAAAACGAGTTTTATGATAATTTAAAAATGAAAAACCCACATTATAATATAATTGGCATTTCGAATTGTCAGACCAATATAACTATATACCAATACAGATTGGAATCCGTGGTAACTGATTAGTATACAGGACGTCCTACGGATATAAAATGGAATATATTTTACTCTATTCAATACTTAAAAAAATGTTTTCCTTGTAAAAATTGTTTAAATTAGTCTTTTTATTATATTTTATTTTATTTTTCACTTATTTGCTACTAAAAACAAGACAATTTTACAAAATTCACGAAATTACCGTGATTTAGCTCAAATTAGATTTTGCTTAATAATTTTAATTGTATATTTAAAGTTAAAAATTAAAGTTTAAAAATATACATGATTGAAATATAAAAAAATATACGCTAAATTAATTAAATATCCTTATATAAGTGTAAGAAGATAAAAATAGGGATAAAAGTATGAGGTATATACAAATGTGTAAATATATAAAATTAAACCGAATCAAATATGTTTAAAATATGAGTATAACCCATAAACAACTAAATCTTTAAGTAGTTTAAAAATAAATGGAATTTTCTTAACTTTCTTCATTTTTAATATTGCACCGATATAATTTCTTTCAATAATTACCGAAAACTGTGAACGTCGAGAATTTCAATTTGATAAAATTTAAATTCCATAATTATCGACGAATTTTATTTAAGTATTTGAATAAATTATCTACAATATTGTAAGTAGGTATATAATAAAAAAAAATTAATTATATTCGTCATACGAGTTTCATTATTGACTTACAATTATAAGGTTTTAAAAATCACAACATATTTTTTCCTATTTAAGCCTTAGATGAAGTAGAACGAGGTGTCAGGAATGAAACACTATACGCAACCACTTACACTTTGGCCAAATATTGCATTTGTGAATGAATGTAGTAAAAACTCGAGCAATTCGGCCGTATTAAAACTCCGAATATTTATTATCGTACAAATTTCATAATTTCGTTGAATTCCAGCTACATTACCGTGTAGCGTTATAAATGTATTTTTCCTTCAATTTTATAAAGTATTTCAATAATGAAACGTTTTACATAATATTTCTTTATTTTATTGACGAAAATAAAATTGCTATAAAGTTTATAGTGCGTTTGAAATACTTTATGAGCGCAATTTGTATATGTATATAAGATACCATTATAATAATACTAACGTAGTTTTTTTAAGTGGATTCAAAGTACATATTCGTAAATAACTACTAGAGTGAAAATATTTTAAGTACTTAAAAATAAAAAATTGTAGGTCGAGAATTCGAGAAATTTTAGGCGTGTACTTGATCATATAAAATATTCTAAGACACGAACATACACCCGTTATGGGCATGGAATTACTTTTAAATAAATCTAAAATCGTTTTGAAACTTCAATCAACACTCCTGAACAATTGTTGAATAACAATATTCAATAACGGAAGATCATTTCTTCGCGATTAGTTTACAACAAATTGAAATGTTCGCCAGTTTCTTTTTCCATTATTATATTTTCAACGTTTCCACGAAAACTAACCGGAAAATCGCATAACGATATTTTTCAAGTAAATGTATTATACATCACCCGTGCGTGATCTGTTTGCGACATGTGAAATATTTGTTCACAAAACTTTTACAACGATAATGTTATCTACTGGGCCAACAAAAAATGGTAGTCACGTGTATAAGATAAAAAATAATAAAAGTAAAACTAAATAAAATTCACATAAAACCGTTCAGTTGTCGGAAGTAAAAAAGCCAAATATATTCACACGTTATACATCAGTTTCGTTGGGTTTTTTTACAAAGCATTTCTTTCAACTGCTTATTTTCTTGTTGTAGTTTGGTAAGCTGTAGTCGTTTCCTTTTGTGTTCTAAACAAACACGCATGTGGTTAACATCAAATATTGAATTATTTTTATTCGATTTCGTATATCTTCATCCATCAATTACTATCATCACCCAATCCTATATTTACGATATTTGCTGCCGCAAGGGCAACAAGCACACAAAATTTTGGTTGTACCTAATCGGAACACCAATGGATATACATGTTTATAATATTTTTAATACTAGCCTACCGTACCAAAACCATCGATGTTTGATTTGTTACTTAAAAATAGTAGCTACTAGTAACAAGAAAGCACCAAAAGTAATTATCCTTATCTAAATATGTTCACTTACCATATAAAACATTTTTGAAATGTGTGACGTCATTATACGAAATGCGCCACAATTCCAAACTACTAGCAGGCAAGGCTTGCGTGAACTGAAACCAATACTCCGCTAGATCGTTATCACTTAACGACCACCATGTACATTCGTGTTCAGCTCGTGGACTCTGCCGGCACGATGATGATTTCATATTTCGCTTCTCTTCGATTATCGTCTTCATCACGGGCCAAAAATTCTCGTTGTCCAGGTACAATGTGTGATTTTCATTTACGCATAATCGATCGCTGTAGTCCGGCGACGACCGAAATGCACCTGCGCGTTTCGTATAGGTTAGATTATCATACTCTAAGTACAGTTTTTCATGTGAATAAAATAAACAAATAGTGTGCACGACTTATTGAAATATATAACATTTTTGCACTACTAAGATTTTCACCTGAATTTCGCCAATTGGGCAAACAATTATCTTTCTAATAGTCTCAAACTAGTGCTGCAATTGAAAATTTGGACCCAAAAACCAATTTTTTGTATACCATATTATAAACATTGGGGGAGGGGGTATTTACCATCTATCGATCCACTAGTATCATATTATATCTTAAAATAATTAGCAAAAAATCGAGGTTTTCAATAACACTTATTTTATAGTAAATATTTTTAAATAATCTCATAAAAAAATATAAAAGCTAATTTATTTATTATAAACTAATTATTACTTGTGTAGTATTTTTTCATTATTAAATTATTTATAGAACATTTTTAAAAATATATATAATTTTTCCTTTACTAGTAATTAAATTAAAATAAGTAAACGGTATTATCATTTTTTATTGTTATTATATTACAGAAATTCAAAATTATGTACGATTATTAAAAAAATTATTTCTATAATTTGTCATTATATCGTAATGTTTAAAATTATATTTTTGAAATCAAATATAAAATAAAAATTGAATCCTTGGAAAATTTCTGACTTCAATTTTAAAAAAATTGTAATCAATATGAACACTATGATCTTCGTTAAATTATTTATACTGTATAAAATACACTATACCAGAATCAATTATTTAAAGAACGATATTTAGTTCGACAGATCTAGTCATCATTTGTCGGAATTACGACTATTAAATCCATCAAAAACCATTACGAAATTGAACGAAACTACTTACCAACGTCCTCCGAAATAACCTCATTGTTCTCATCCTGTTGTTTTTCGTCACAGACGTTTTCAAAACCGTTACCGTCCGAGTTTATTACGCTATGAAATAAACAAAAATAGCAGTGGCCATTTTAAAACATATTTACATATTTTGTTTGTCATTTAAACGAGATAACATTGATTATTCGTTAAGCATGGCGTGTCATATAATAAAGATAAAGTATTCATTTATGTGTAAACACAGTATTTTAGTAATAATTTTTATAGAATCGAGCCATGACTGTGCCTCTATATTATGCGTTTAAAGAACTTTATAAAATCGTTTTTCCGAATCTATAACAAATAAATGAAATACGTTTGATAAATACGCGTTTTATTTTTTAACGTAACGCGAAACTAAGTGATAGAAAAACATTAATTATCCAACACAATATAAACGAAGACGTAACATTTCCTCATATTTAAGTTTTTACTTTGGACGACGAATGCATATAACACGCGATAAAATCTAATTCTCACATTTTTATAATAAAATTTTAATAGTTAAATTTATCGTAGAATTTCATAATTTCTTTTATTGCGTGTGTTGTAATAAAATTTTTTTTTATTATCTTCAAAAATACATTTTGATTACGAGTTCAAATAATTTTTAATTATATAAGCGTAACACCGACCAAATCTTTCTTATTTTACTACTCTAAGATGTAGTTTACGACTTAAGTCTACATTAGTTTTATTTTTTATTTTTTGACATTTTGAAACGATTTTAATATATTTAAAGCGAAATATGATATTATTTTTGATTGTTTCTATCGAAAGTCATAAATTAAATTTACACCTAATCTAATATTATCTTTTATACACTTCAGTTGAATGTTAAGTCATATTAATCCATATCATATTTTAATAGTGTAAGTTGTAATTTATGTAACGTTACATTTTTTTCAAACACGATTACGAACACTTTAATGCATAAAACGTTTCAAATACTGGTTTTAAAAATTAACCAACACATTTTATGAAATAACTCGTATTATTTTAAACGCATTTTTCTACTTTACTAAAAATATAAATTTTCAAGATCTATAAAATCTAATGATATATTGTTTATTCTTTGATACTCATAGAGAGTTTAATTCAAAACCCAAATATTAATAATTTTAATCTTTAGGTGTGATAATCTAAAACGTTTACTTTTTTATTGATTGCATACTCTGACTCTACGTACTTTTAATAGTGAAAATTGTAAAAATAACTTTCAGTGAAATTTGAATTGAAATATCCTAAAGAAGTTTTAGTTATTTAGTAACGAGGCGACTATTCCTTGAAATACTTTATGACATTTATAAAAATATGTAATAGTTTTGTTATGAAAATATCAATTAAGATTACATATTTCGTAATTTTATTATATTTAGATATCTCGAAAATAATATATTCAAAGACAACATTTTTTAACACTTAGTATATAGTCAATAAAATTTTATTTACTTCTAAATTAATTATATTATATTCTTTTGCATTGAAAAACACATTTTGTTAACATTTTTTGATAAAAACTACGCTTAGATTTTCTAATAATAATTGAACACTCCCCATTTTTTTTCAAATTTATATATATGTATAAAACAAAATTACAAATTTTGGTATAACATGATTTTGATTAAAACCACTCGATTCAAAGTAAACATAATTATTTCTTTGAAATTAAAACGCTTCTATTCTAAAATGTTTTGTTAACCCTAAATAATTAAAAAAAAATTCTTACATATTTTTCTTTAATGTTTTCAAGTTTAGTTTATTGACTTTATGGATTATTTCATTGTGCTGAGTTACGTGTTTAAATAATTTTTCGAGTATGTAATTTTTCGAATCATTTTTTTCCCAGCTACAGAATGAAAAAAAAAACAAACAAAAATGTTTAGTATAAATAATATAATAATATACTATTAAGTATAAATAATATGGCTTTCGTTTTAATTTAATTCCGTTGATATATTATATTTTTAATTCCAGGTAAGAACTAATAATAATTGTTTATATATTATTTGTAATTCTGGTCGTTATAAACGAAACACGAGAGCATACGATTACCATTGGACATTGAGCCCAAATTGTAAATACAGAGATTTGATGACAATTACACAGAGATGAATTTCGGATTGTTTAAACAATAATGATGGTTATAAATAGATGGTTCAAACAATAATTACCAATAGTATATTTTTGAACGTGTTTTATTTTCTATGTCTAGGTTGATGTCAGTCATTTCGTCTGTCTTGTTCGACTTCCAATTTACTTTGGTTTTACAAACGGCACACTTTACAAATGGTTTAAATTTCGATTTAATCAGATCCCAACTATTTTTGTCATTAAGTTTTAACGCGGTCAAAGCCCCATAAGCGTACGACGACTTTTGCATGAAATCTGCCTCTTCGAACATCTTACTCAAGTCATCATCGAACATGAAATTTGAATTTTTCTCCATGAAATCCAACAGCAGTTGGTTTAATATTTTGTCTCGGGTACTTTCATAGGAATTAGAAATATAATCTTTGGTGGGAGGATCACGAAACATTAGATCGTCGAATTGTTTCAAATTTGACGTCGCACATTCGACAACCGGGGTTTCCCATGGAGACGGTGTCCTGCTGACTCCCAGGAATTCGTGTATCATGCAGTCTAACTGAAGTAACTATTAAAAGTGATGGTGGATGAAATATTAACATAATGTTAACGTGACACGTAAATTTGTTCAATGTTTCTTTACCAATGAGGATTACGCAGTATATTCAAAAATTCTAACTATTTCTACGTTTCCTCAAATATAATCCACGTATATATAAATACATGTTCTTATTAGTTTATATAAATTCATTATCGATCTACTTTTATTCTAGATTTTTCGTTAAAAACTCTATTTTCTATATTCAGTATACCGAAATGTTTTTATAACATATTTATTTATCGTCAAAACTTAGAAACTAGTAACTTATGTTTTTATAACATATTTATTTATATTAGAAACTAGTAACTTATGTTTTTATAACATATTTATTTATCGTCAAAACTTAGAAAATAGTAAAAATTAGAAAATATACAATATTTACTTATACATGCACAGTATATATACATTTCTTTAATACTACATTTTTAGTCTTACCAAATTTAACCATGGTACAAAATATATAAAATTGCCTATTTGAACATAATGTGAAAAAAATTCTATTTCTGAAATTACTGCGCCATTAATTATTTTAAGAGGAAAGTACACAATTTTACGTTACATTTTTCACGCTACTCGTTAAACAATTTATATCATTGTTCCACAATTGCATGCAATTAGCACAATTTCTCTTCTCAATGGTACGATTCATGATTGTGTTCTTGTCAATTAAATTTTTTTTATAGGCGATTTGTTTTTCAATGAATGGCACTTGGGTCTTAAAATCGGGTACCATCTTGTTATGTTTTTCTTTCAGGTCGTTTTTATATTTTTGTAATCTACGTTAGGTAACAAGTAATTTATGATACGTTATATAACCGACTGAAATTATTGAAACGCGAGTTTAAGATAATAATATCGTTACATAATAATTTTTTTCTTTTGACTGACCATTTTGGAATGGTTGTGGTTGATTCGGTCTTGTAAGTCATGAGAGTTGGATCGATATTGTTCAATATTTTCCGCACATTTCAATTTTATCAATTCCAAATCGGTTTCGAGTCCCTAAAATGAATTTAATAATAGCATTATATATATACATATTTAAACTATAAAATTCATCAAAAAATGTATATATTTTACATTTCAAAAAGACAAAAATGTATGAAAGTCCCATAAATGCAATACAAATAAATGTCCTAAAAGCGTAAAAATGTTTTTCTTAAAAATGTGAATACTTTAAAACGAGTATACAGATTTATACTTTGATTAACAAACAATGTTAACATTAAAGAAGAAATTAATACAGTATTTACAAAAATTAATTTATTAAGTTAGTGATTATATAACAAAAGCATTCGAATGGTAAATTAAAAATAATATAGTCATTTTTATTATTATTTCACGTTTCTTAAAATGTATCTAAATATAACTAAAATATTTGGCTCTTAATTTTAATATTTTACAATCGGTGTTACACTTACAATATTTTTCTCTATTTGTGATACTTTAAGGTGTAATATTTCGTCTCCCATCGCTTGATATCGTTGTATATTTTCAAGATCATTTTTCTCAATCGCTTCTAAACGTTTCGATAACTCGTTTGGTATTTTAGTGATTATTTTATCCATCAGAAGTTTCCATTTTGCAGAATCTGTATTGATCCTTTTACTCATTTCGATATTGACCAATTCCTGAAACGTTCAGTTTTATATGAATGCTTTGGAGTTTTATACGTTACATTGTTTGGCTATTATGAGTTTTTACTTACGGAGATAATCGAATAATGCTTTTCATGCAATTCTTCAATGGTCTTTATTTTATTTTCAGCGAATTCGTTCAAGAAAATCAAATTTTCGCTGTTGTATTCTGCTTTCTTCTCTAATTTATGGTTCAATTCTCCTAGTCTTTCGACTAGTTTTTCGATAATAGCGTCCTTTTGTTTCAGGTGATCATAGATTTGTGCTGGCCAAAGAAATATTATATTAAAAATACACGTTCGCTTTTAAATAGATTATTATCACTGTATCGATCAAGTCATTATTTACTTTTAAATTCTTTAAATTCCTCAAACACTATTAACAAGTCATCATTTGTGCTATTTTCTGTCCATAGATCTACAATTTCCATAAATTTCACGTTAATTTTATTCAACGTGTCCTTAACCTCTGATAATATATTTTGGTTAATTTTAGTATCGATGGATTCGTTTTTACAATCCTTTTTGACATAAACTAGGCATTTGCTATCAAGTATGCTGATAATTTCTTCCATCATATTGTCTAGATCGAATTTGCTAGTTTCAATTTGCTCAATGATCGTGCTAGGTATAATCATTTTATCTTTGGATTTTTGTATTGCCAATTCGTTTTCAATTCTAATTAAAAAAATCGTGTTCTTTTACATTATATTACGTATCACGCATTTTAAAAATAATTCGATTTACTTATCAATATTTTCGCGTCTCCAAATTTTACATCTTCTGAGAGTTTTTCTCACTCTCTGTTTTGAAATTATTTGATTCTCATCTGAAACACTAATAGCCTTGATATTTTTTTTACGCGAATTTATATCTTTACTCGTCTTTTCAGGATACACATTTTCTACAATGAATCAATTTAAACGGATTTTAATACGCACGATTGTCTGTATATAAAGAATTATGGTGTCTTTTATCATTTTTTCGAGCATGAGAATATTAAGAATTATATTATATATGTTATAAATTTACCGTCAAATATAAAATTATCTTTATTTTCTAATACTTTTCTTCGATCACATTCTTTCTTGTAGTTTATTATGTTCTCTACCGGAACATTGAAAATTGTTTGCGGTTTGTATTTCTCCATTTTAATTTTTGAAACTATTAAATGGAACAAAATTCTTGAGAATATTCTTCAGATTTAAACGAAGAAAACTATTTGTTTACTAGGCTGTGCCATCAAATGTAGTTGTTTTATTGTATTTAATATTCATGTAACTATGGGATATAACCCAATTGCTTTCCGATATTATTCATTTATCTATTTCATAGTCGAAATGCGTCTGAATTATTATTGATAATACTTATTGAATATCTCAAAAATATATACATATATATATATATATTAGGTGCGCAATTAAGTTTTCGGGTTTCACACATACATGACGATAACGACACATATAGTCGATAATCAGGACTACAGTTGTGTTTTCAAAGCTTGGATATCTGATAATAATAATCAGTCGTTGTACCAACACATATCGCAACGCAAACATATTTTTTCCAACATTAAAGGTGTCGAGATTTTTACCAAATAAACAGCATTTGCGGGAAGCTTTGCTTTTCTGTTTTAATTTGAAAAATAATGCAATTGAAGCATGTCGTTTGCTTGAGGAAGCCTATGGCGAACGTGCACCATTAAAAACTACATGTGAAAATTGGTTTAAACGCTTCAAAAATGGCGATTTCGATACTGAAGACAAGAAGCGTTTCAGAAGACCAAAAACAATTGAGGACGCCGATCTGCAAGCGTTATTGGATGAATATGATACGCAAACACAAGATCAACTTACGGAGGCATTAAACATGACTCGCCAAGGTATTTCCAAACGTTTATATGCTATGAGCAAAATTCAAAAGTATGGTTTAAATTAATTTAAACTATGCTTTACTCGAAAAATGTGCAGGATGGGACACGAGACACGAACGAGTGATATTGCAGCACGATAACGATCCGTGTCATCGCATTTCCATCGTCCAGGATACCATAAAAACTCTGAAATGGGATCTGCTACCGCACCCGCCATATTCACCAGACCTGGCCCCTTCCGACTATCACTTGTTCCGGTCGATGGCTCATGACTTGGCTGGGCTAGACTTAACCACTTTCGAAGAAGTGCTAAATTGGATGGATAAATGGTTTCGGTCTAAAGATGGGTCGTTTTATCGTCGCGGTATTCACATATTGCCAGAGAGATAGCGAAAATGTGTAGCTAGTGATGGACGAAACTTTAACTAAACCATTTTTTGTATTTCTATTGAAATTTTTCATTTTTCATTGACCAAAAAAACCCGGAAACTTAGTTGGGCCCTAAAATATATACGAGAGCTGTGTTTTTTAATCTCCAATTGGCCATAAATAAAAATTAAACGAATATAAAAAAATTATTTTATTACTAAACGATTTGTACACGTATTGTTATTTTTCGACATAATCGTCTTGACGATTGAGGTATTTGTCATACCCGTGGACAAGCTTTCCAATACCCTCTTCATAAAATGTTGCCGCCAATGAATTTAAATAAGTCTTGACGTTGTCTTGAAGCTCCTCATTAGTTTGGAAACATTGCCCTCCTCTAGCCACTTCTTCAGTTCGGGAAAGAAATGGAAGTCACTAGGTGCTAGGTCGGGACTGTATGGCGGACGATCGAAAATGTCCCATTGAAATTGCTCAAGGAGCTGTCTGGTTGCACCGGCACTGTGAGGACGCGCATTGTCATGGATCAGAACAATTCCGGATGTCAACATGCCCCTTCTTTTGTTTTGAATGGCTCGCCGCAAACGTCGTAAAATTTCACAATAAACAGCCGCATTAATTGTGGTCCTCGGCTGCATGAACTCTACAAGTAACACACCTTTTTGGTCCCAAAATACGGTAGCCATAACCTAACGGTTGTTAAAGGTTTGTTTAATTTTGTTTGGTTTGTTTGGTGAATTTGTGTGCATCCATTGTTGTAATTGTCGACATCATTCACGCCCAACACCACAACTTATAAAATTCTCACCATAAACTTGGCTCATTCTTCTATGAATTTCTGCTGCACCATTCTTTTCTGCTTGCCGAAAACGAATTACACTCCGCAATTCGCACTTGGTGGGAGAATCAATTAAAGCGGCCATTTTATGAGACTAAAACTCAGCACAACCTTACGTCTTGAATTTGGCAGTGATAAAGCTTATAGCGCGAAAGGTGCTTAATCGCCTACTACGCACATAGCCTGTTTATTACCAATCTAGCGTTAATACAGTGTGACCGGAGGTTGAAAAAAAAACGTCCCTCGTATATATATATATATATATTTATAAGTCAATGTTTCTAGTTCATTATATCCTAATAATTACTAGAAACACTACAATTTTTATCAAAATATTTTATAATTATTTGTTCGAACTTTGATCCCCAAGAAATATTGGTGAGATCTTATCTAAAAATATGACTAAAATATCAAGCATATTTTTCATATAGATGAAAAATTCAATTTATAGTCAAACATTAATTCTTTATTTGCACAAACTTCCATAATCATTTTAAAAATATGTACTTTATTCTTTTTTCTGTAAAATGAAAAAACTAAAAGAATTTCGAGATAAAACCCAATTTGCTTTTTCGTAGTGCACCCTGGATAATGAACTAGGATTCGTCGAAATTATATAATAAAGTAATTATAATTTTCAAATTCCAATAGAACTAATATAAGATTTATATCGTTCTTCTAATTATAAACAAAATATTTATCGAGATCTTCAAGAGTTACGAAATTGATTATTTATTTTGAAACATTAAAACCGTAAAACAAAATAAGTAAATGTCGGGATACTATAAGATAATTAGAAATATAAAAACAGAACCCGGAATTGTAGTCGAGATCGAAAAGGCAAGAAATATAATAAGATACGCATATCTCGCGATTTTCTCCTTCGGAAATCATGGCGAATATTTAAATCGTTTCCCAAAGTGGCATATTTTTATGCACAGTAGAACAGTAATAACCCATCAATCTGTGACATATCGTCATTGTCCTTCTGCATACTCATTTTGATTGATGATTGGCTTACCGATGTCGTTCAATTTTCTAAAACGCCTTCGTGAATTAGAAAGCCATCTTCTATTTTCCTATTACATCCCGACGTATTTACACGATCGTATCTTCCTCTTTTCGACCGTAAAATACTGGCTGACTTAATAACTCAATTACAAAAACGAAATGGGATTACGTGTTGGCGGTCCAATTTTTCGGAAATACGTCGGAAGGACGTATTTCTCGTATTTATTCTTAAATCTGTCAATAACGTATTAGTTAGAATTTAATATCGGATCTAAATTTCACTCGATTTGATTGGAAAATATTTGTGATTCACGAAATATTACAGGGCGAGACCAATGAAATCTGATCGAGCAAATCGTAATTTCGTTAACAATACCTACTCAATTTAAATGTAAATTAACTTTTTTGACGTATCACATATATATTTTGTTCACGCTCAACCGTAAATTTCTTTTCGTGATTTAAGATTCACGTTACACAAATTTAGTTTTAATCTGTCTGAGTTTACATATCGTGATTTGTTAAATTATTGATGGTCGAAAATGATTTATAAATAACTCGCGTGATACGGCATTACTATTATAGTTATGAGTTTTCGTATGATTTGTTAATCTCCCATTGCTAGAAAATAATTTCAAATAAGTCTCGCGCGTGTAATTATTTCCGGAAAAAATTTTATTATCCAAAATATTTTGTCTTGGGCCCGCACAGTACATGCACACAAAGATATGCTAGCCCAATTAATACTTTGCAACGCGTTATTTTTGTTTTCGTAGAAAAAATTTCGACTTTAGATGAAGGGTGTTAATCCAAAGAAATTTCTATTTATGGATGATATCATAAAATGTATGTTAAACAGTTCAGCGTATCAAATATATTATCAGAAAATATAACGATAAAAGTGCGTATTATTTGAAAATAGCGTTTTGTAATTTTATTTACACTCGAAGAAATTACAATTTTGTTCGAAATTATGGCGTATTAAATAAATCGAATAAAACTAAGTGAAAAACAAATTACTCGTTAGGCGTAACATGATTTATACCGTTGAAAGTTTCAAATTCGTATTATTATTAATAATACGAGTACAGGGTTTCTTAACGTCCACATCATTTTGATACGTAGTGTAGAGTAGGCAATATCAACCAACAACATCCGATTACACACCGAAAAAATTGAAACCTTGTAGTCTAAATACATTACATAAAACATTGAAATGTGATACGTCAAAGCCTGGGTTACTCAGGAATATGGACCTGATATTTGAATTCGTTTTTATACGCTGTTTACTCAGTATCTACTCGCGTATTATAATATATATATATAATATAAAAGTAAATTTAAAATAATAATAACGTGTTACATATACTAAAACAATTATGCACGGAGATAAGCAGAAAAATAAAACTGTAAAAAATATATTATACTTATTTTTTATTTCTATAGCATAGCAATCATTTAAAAAAAAAACCGGAAAAACATATTCCAACGCGTCACATAAAATTATTATTGATTTTACTCCAAACACGAACGGGATAAATATTTCTACCAAGTCTGACTTTTTTCATTTTTCATTTGTCCGAACACGGTTATATTTTATTTTACATTTTACGCCTGTTTTATTGTAATTTGTTTTAACGCGATAATTATTCGCGTTTCCACTGTCGTGTTTTATTTCATATTGTTCTCTATAGTGTTTAAAATAATCGGTATAAAACATTTCTCAGAAATTATTCGAAAAAAGAAGTTTTAAATTATACGGCATAATGTAATCTAAGCTCGACGAATGACGTTATATTATATACTGAAACGGGGTAATTTGCAATGCATATTTTATTCAAATTATTCACATAATTAAAAAAAAAGTTATATAATATTGAACCGATATCAAGTAAATACGAATATTTAGAGGACACACAGGTACAAATTAAGGTTATAGTTATGTATTTATAAGTAGTCGTGATGAAGATTCCAAATAAACTTTTCCAATATGTCCATAATTGTTTACGTTCTATATCGTATATTTCTTTATAAAACAATTTTTAATTATTATTAGCATGTACACTTAATTGACTACCTACTTCAAAACCATACGCAGGTTCACTCTGCAAAAGAAATATGACATACATTTTTCAAATTTAGATTATTCTTCCTAATATATTCGTAAAATGTTGGCTGGTCTGATTTTAAATTTTACCTTAAGATTCTCTGACACATCTTCTAGAAGATAAAAGAATCGATTTCAAAATTCTTAATTTAAAAAAAATGGCTCTATTTTCTTTTAAGAAAAATACCAATGATTCTATAGATTTTTACAAAATCATAAAATTGGAAGAGGCAATGTATCATAATTTTGTAAAAACGAGAGGTTATAAAACATTTCATTTTTCATTTTCTAACCATCTTAATGAAAAACAAAATGCATAATATTAAATGTAACTTAACATTAAAAAACAAAAACAAAATACCTTAAATAATTTAATTAGAAATTTTAATATTTATTTTGGTCATTTATATAATTAAGTTTTTTTAAATTTATGTAAGTATATTTTATTTATATAATTGTTAAGCCGTTACATGGTTTTTTAATTAACATATATACTATGGCTAAAATCATAAGGTATTTAGACAACTTACAACCTTAAAATTCTGTTTTCCTATCAATTTGAAATAAATTTCAAGTATATATTATGGTTATATATATAATACTATGTTAAGTCCCGGTTTTTAATTTATTATTTTTTATAAAATAATTCAGTTTGATAATATATAGTGAAACCAGAAAGTCATTGTTAAAAAATTAAAATATAAATTTGTTAAAAAATAAACACAAAATAAACATTTACTTATCTTTCGGGTACGGTTATACTTCTTGTCAATATTATAAGTAAAACATATAATCCCACAATATCTGTGTAGAAGAAGATTACTTATTTATAATCTAAAATCAACTATAACTAAAACCATCTTTAGGAACAGCTTTACAAAATAAAGAATTCCATAATTTTAAATCAATTTCATATTTTTGGATATAGTTTAAGAACATAAAAAATCTAATTTAACTTTGCTTCTAAATTGTTACTTGTTATTATCTATATAACCATGAAAATTAAAAGGTTAATAATGTATTTCCCGAAGTTCCTATTTTATTATGCACACAACTAGAATCCATAAATTTCCATTTGGTCCTAAGCACGACTGGATTATGAGCTTTGGCGTTCCATATCTAATATTTTTCTTTTGCCACCATATTTTTCTATTAGTTGTATCCCTTTTCGGTAGGTCTTTTTATAATACAATACAAATTACATTTTGAATAAACAAGAATTGACGTTTATTAAAACCTATTAAAGTGACTATTCTAAAGCGTTTATTATTATTATTAAAATTCAAAACGAATATTCGGCACTTGAATTTTGCGGCATAATAATTAAACATATTTTTAAGGCTCTACAGAGATATTATTTAGTCAAATTATTTTTACTAACCAACAGCGGTTTATCCTTAATTATTAAAATTATTTTCTGTTATTAAAATTTCTCTTATAAATTTTTGGAATTATTAAATTTTTACTATTAAGCAATCGTCAAGATTAGAATAAATACAAATAATGCGAAAAAACTAAAGAGGGAATTCATTTTTAAACATTTTTCCCTTTTTAAATGAAACAAGAAATAAATGCACAATTATTTCAGAAATGAACGTTTATTTATTAAACGGACGGGTCAATTATCATTAAGCAAATATCATGGTATTATAAACGCTTTGTCAAAACACCAAAAATGTCGAATTCTGTATTATGATTTAAAAATATTAAAATAAATATTTTGTTTCTTTTATGCACTTATACCGTTTTAATATATAATAATAGACGAATTAAAAAAAATTATATTAATAAATCATTCGTAACTGATTTATATGATGATAGTAGAGAGAGAAAATTATTAGTAATGTTCATTTTTCGGCTTTAAATAAAACGTTGAAAACGCATAGTAAAAGTATTTTCGGAGAATATTACGCAATATATTTTATCACGTTTAACGATCAACATTACATTCAAATGACGAAGTATTGAGCACAACAATTTAAATGTGCGTTCTTCTCTGTTAAAATAATATTTATGGAAAACAAAATAAAACTAGACGTGAGTTTACGTAGCGCACACACACACGCACACACGCACACACACACACACACACACACACACACACACACACACACACACACACACACACACACACACACACACACACACA